>CAJPDP010898111.1:0-12003 GCA_905336975.1 Bombina variegata variegata
GGTGGCTGCACATAGATGCCTTGTGTAATTGGCTAAACCATGTGCATTGCTATTTCTTTAACAAAGGATATCTAAAGAATGAAGCAAATTATATAATAGAAGTAAATTTGAATGTTGTTTAAAATTGTATTCTTTATCTGAATCATGAAACAAACATTTTGTGTTTCATGTCTCTTAAAATACTTTATTTCCATATAATTGACATATGTTTTGTTATGCACACTGTCAAGAGATAATGGTTTACTTCAAGTCTTCAAATGCACAAATTATTTCAGCTGTATATTGAATTGGGCTTCGGTGCAATACTTACCTCACCACATGTAATATAAGCACTTATATCGCTTTCTGCACTGTCCATTATAAGTATAGGGTCCACTAAATAAAGTCGCCCATGTTTTTCTGGTTAACCTTTTTTTACCATACAATTGCTATACCAAATTGTGTGCTATTCTTAGCACAGAACGCTGTGCTATCATTTGTTCTCTACTTGTTATCTAGTCCTATATGTATATAGGAGAATATCCCTTTAATGATCATTACTGGATTTATTTCATGTCTCACTGTGTCTCTATAGGTGATTTATTTGTTTCCTCAATACCCAAAATTCACAGGTTCTCATTTTCATTATCGTAAAATCTTTATTCCATGTGGTAAACTAATGACTGCTAACTCATTAAAACAGATGCATGGTGTGCAGTTTATGTTCTATGGCCAAACTAATCCATAAATGGTACCAGAATACAGTGGGATGCACTCACATGAACTAATAGTCACCCATAACTACAAAATTCCATATTAGTCCTGTTACATATGATGTATTCTGTGTTGTGATATTCTCTCTATATACTAAGGACCATCCCCTGTGAAAGGTGTTTTCTAATAAATCCACACTCCTACACTTTTGATTGATAAAGTAAAATGAAACAAGTAGTGTAATTCAGTCACTGTAAAAGTACAGCACAATATCGCTCTACCTCAGGCCGATGCACCATTTATTTTTTTGGCCGTTAAAGAGACAATATACTTAGGCATGCAGCTAATACAACATTCCTTGTATTTAAAGCAGATGCAGGAACATTAGTTCAAATGGACAAGGCTTTTCCTCCAATACCTGCAGGAGTTTGAATGTTGCTGATTTCTGCTGCACCCTCTTGTTTAGTAATACATAGCATGGTGGTTTCAATAGACAAGAGGAGATATTTCACATGGCAAAAAAATAGGTAAAGGAGCTATTTTGTCCCTTAAGAAACATTTAAGAACAGGTATTTTCTCTGTGTTATCTGGCAAGATAAGAGTCACATTTTGATTTATTGTATATACTTAGAGGTTTTTTTTTCTATAGCTTTTCTCTAAAAGTAATAATTAATATTGAAATTTTGAGTATAGGTAGGGATACAACTGGCAAATGACAAAATGAAGGTTAGCCACCAATCAACAAGTGCTACTGAAGGGCTGAATCAAAAATGGCCCGGCTCCTAAGCTTATATTACTGCTTTTTCAAGTAAAGATGCTAAGAGAACGGAGAAAATTGATAATAGGAGTAAATTAGAAAGTTGCTTAAAACTGCATACTCTGTCTGAATCATGAATGAAAATGTTTAATATTAAACCCAAATTTTTTCTAACAGTACTCTTTCACATACATGATAAATATTTTGAGGTCATTGTCTGTTATATGTAGAGGAGACAAGGACATGCTGTAGAACAGGGGTGGGCAATTATCGGCCCTCCAGATGTTATGGACTAAATCTCCCATAATGCTCTTTCAGCCATAACGCTGGCAAAGCATCATGGGAGATGTAGTCAATAACATCTGGAGGGCCGATAATTGCCCAACCTTGATATAGAACTATTAAAAGGATTGGTTCTGCTCTGTATTTGCAAGTTTCTGTAGAAAAGTGAACAAAGAGCAAAGCTACTATAAATGGTAATATGGTTAACAACTGTCTACTTACAGACCAAAATCATTTGCAGGATTCAGTAAATTATTCAGTAGCCAAATATAATATTTGTCAAAAGCCTGTAACAGATCTTTGATTTGTGCTAAATAGCAAACCCTGATATCCATGGAGGGCTAAATAACATCATTAATGATAAAAAAATAAAAAAAATAACATAGGAATGGAAGTGGCATCTAACATTTACCCCTTAGCTTCTAGCACGTAAGACTATTGCAGAAATTTCTGGCAAACTAAATCCAAATAGATGAATTTATGACATAACTTAATGGTGAGATAAAAACATATTTACAGTAATCAGTGAAAGCTAATTTGATAAAACTGTAGTAATAGTTTTTACAATGTAGAAGGCATTATTACATGTAACTCTAAATAGTAAAATGATATTTGAATACATAATAATGCAAATAATGTAAATATATTTATTGGAGTCTACTTGCAATCTACAATATATAGGTCGTACATCCAAAACTTTAGCCACACGGACAGGACAACATGTTAGAAACATTGAGAGAGGATTTAAATAGCACTTTGTTTCTGACTACTTTAGAATTCATAATCAAACACCTAAAGAATCAAAATGTATGGGTTTCAGAAAGACTAAAGCTCATGGGAGAGGAGGAGATATTAATTATGAACTAGGAAAGTTAGAGATGAGATGGATATATGAATGAAATACATTAGTATAATATTGTCTCAACAATGATTTTAAATTATATCACTTTTTGCAGTAACAAATATTGAGGCTTCTTTCATTCAATCCTAACACAATAACTGTGATAACTCTATTTTGGAGGTTATTCAATTATATACATATAAGTATGTATTTGCAAAGTAAAGAATTTATATTTATTAGCCATATAGTAAAGCAAGAAGCCTAAATGGCTAAGTGGTTTTATTATTCACCTTGAAACATAAAAACATGGGTTTATTTTTATATTTATTTATATTCTGAAAAGATTGAAAAAGTAGTAAAGAAAAAGATCCCAACATCTACAAATGGCATCTAGCAATCTCTTAATGTGAATGTTTGATTCTAAGCCACACTTGCACTGTTGTGACTGTCTCTAACAGTAAAGGTACCTTCATAACTGGGCTTTAAAATAGGATTATGCAATTGTGAGTTCCATAGGAACTTACTGAGCACCACTGCTAAACCATTTGAATGTTAATTGTTGGCATGATGGGCACACTTTGCATGATTTTTCAATCACTATATTGTGACTAAAGTTTTTTGTTTTTTTTAACAATATTTATTTTAAATGCTTGTTAACGCACAGTTTCCAGCATGATCTTAAAATAAGATGGAAACTACAGGTTTATCTTCTTATACTGGTTTAGAACAGTGAAGTGTGAACCGGCTCCATTGCAACATTGTATCTGCATAGATGATGTTCAAATGAGATTGTGCCTTTATTACCGGGTTTTTATAGGGGATGCACGCACCTTCATGCACGTTAAGGCCAAACTAGGGTTCACAACAGTGCATTTCAAAATGCTTGATTGTTGAAAAGACATTTGTGGCTGCTGGCTATTTACAAATAAATCCATTTTGCATTGAGATCACCCAAGAATCTTGACAACCAGTTCTGGCAGAAAGCAAAAATAAGTTTTTGAAGGAAACCACCAATAGATTGTAATTGACCACTATGTTTTTTTGAAATGCGATACAATTTTTTTTTTTGGAAGTACTCTTCTAGCTGATGTCAAAACACTGTCACCAAGATTACAAGTTGTGCGCTAAACCTGGTGCATAAATATTAAGCGGTACCACACTTTCCATATCGCTGCCATTACAAGTTACAGATAAACCTTCTTTTGTTGTACGATATGGTGCATTAAGCTCCATGCCGCACAAAAGTCAAGGCCTGACTTGACGTGCTCGTGCACGTTTTCCCCCATAGACATCAATGGAGAGAAAGTGTTAGAAAAAAAACTAACACCTGCGATTGCGGAACGGCCCCTAAACCTAACACCCCCTAACTTTAAATTTAAATGAAAAAAAAATTACCTGTGAAATAAAAAAACAACTAAGTTTAAACTATAAAGAATCCAAATAAAAACTAAAATAAACGGAAAATAAAAAACCTAAGTTACAAAATTTAAAAATCCTAACACTACGGAAAACCCCCCAAAAAACTAAGATTACAAAAAATAATAAAACGAAATTATCCAAAATAATAAAAATTAAACCTAATCTAATACCCCTATAAAACAAAGAGCTGTTTTGAATATTCCAGCCAATAGGAATGCAAAGTACCCCAAATATAAAAGGGGTACCTTGCTATCAATTTTCAGTGTGCAATGGAGATCGCATGAAGAGGTGCCTCCACGCCTGAGGACCGCAGCGGCTAAAGAGGACCACAGCTCCGGATCCGCGCATCGAGGAGGACCGCTCCGCACCTCCGGGAAGAAGATAGAAGATGGTCCTGCGATGGATGAAGACCTTCATTGCCGGACTTTAGGAACGGTGAGTACATTTTTGGCGGTTAGTGTTAGTTTTTTGGTTTTTTTAGATTAGGGATTTTTTTATTTTAATGGGCACTAAAGAGCTGATTGCCTTTTTAAGGGCAATGCCCAAACAAATGCCCCTTTAGGGGCAATGGATAGATTAGTTTTTTTTAGAGTTAGGTTTTTTTTTATTTTGGGGGGTTGGTTTGGTGGGGAGGTTTTACTGTTAGAGGGCACTAATTTTTTTATGTAAAAGAGGTGATTGCTTCAAGGCAATGCCCCACAAAAGGTCCTTTTAAGGGCTATTGATAGTTTATTGTTAGATTAGGGGGTGTTTTTATTTTGGGATGGCTTTTTTGTTTTTATAGCGGTATTAGATTAGGTTTAATTTATTATTTTGTAGAATTTATTTTTTATAATTTTATTTTTTTTATTTTTTTCATAGTGTTAGGATTTTTACATTTTGTAATTTAGTTTTTTTATTTTTCGTTTATTTAAATTTTTTAAAAATAGTTATATTATTTTTATTTATTAGTTATATTGTAACTTTAATTTAAAGTTAGGGGGTGTTAGGTTTAGGGGTTAATAGTTTAATTTAATGTGTGTTGCGATGTGGGGGGGCGGCGGGTTTAGGGGTTAAATCAGGCTAAAATGCTTGTGGTATAGCTGTACCACCGTGACTTGTAATACGGGAGACCTGCCATTCTGCTTGCAAAGGCCAATTTTTCAGTGGTATAGCCATACCGCACAACTTGTAATCTTGCTGTATCAAAAAAAAATTCTAGTTCCCATTTTGCTAAAGTACTTGTGATGTCACAACATTTAGTTCAGTAGTTTGTTTGAGAACTATCAAAACCAATATTCCTTAGTAAATTATTATTATAAAACAAGGCAGAATAAGCATTATGGACATGTTAAAGCATGTTGTATGGTAAAACATAAAATACGCAGAAGACCACATTTTAACTGAGTTTTTGCCGCTACCATGAGATCTGTAGTTAAAACATCAAGATCATAATTCCTCTGTATAGTGTTGTATATGATGCAAATGAGAATAATCACTTTAGGCATTTTAAGCCATGTTGTATGTTACCTGATAAAGGTTAAAAAGTTTACCGGAGATGTTGATGTGCTGGGATTGTCAGCCATTTCTCAATTTAATTGAAAGCAAAAGAGCAGCTTGTTCCGAGGCAAATTACTGAACTAAATGCTGCTTTTAGCAAAATGGGAACTATATTTTTGACATAGTTTTGACACATGCTACAAGTGTAATTTAAAAAAAAATAATAATAATTTTTCTTCCAAATGAAAAAGATTTGTATTCTAAAAAAAACTATTTGAAAATGTAGATTTGTATGTCACGATTTATATACAATGATATAGAATCACACACACTTGCCTTTTTGACAGAAGTCTTATTTTATAGACATAACAGTCAAAATTAAGCTTTCTTGGTTCAAATAGAACATGTCATTTTAAGAGGCTTTTCAAATTCTTTTATTATCAAATTTTCTAATTTCCTTTCTTTTTTCATAAGCTTTGGTAGGGAGCAGCAATACACTACTGGGAGATAGCTGGTGATCGGTGGATACACACACACATGCCTCTTGTCATTGGCTCATGAGGAGCAAAAACGCGATTGCGAGATCGAGTTGTTCTTTCCGCACTGTTTACATTACCACACATTTGTTTGCATTAAATTGCGGTAATTTACATTATCCATATTTTCTATGGGCATCATTGAGCACAATCGCATTTACTGCTCAAACTTTTTACGTAACTTGAAACAGAACAGTCCTGGATTTGAAATCTCTGAACAAGTTTGTAAGGATTCCATATTTCAAGATGGAAACTATTCTGACTTTTGTTTATCAAAGTCAGTTTATGTCCACAATAGATTTAAAGGATGCTTCATGTTCCAATTCACATAGATCATTTCCAGTTCCCGGGGTTTGCCTTTCTGGACAAGCATGTTCAGTTTGTTGCTCTACCATTTGGTCTGGCTACAGCGCCAAGAATATTCACAAAGGTTCTAGGTGCCCTTTTGTCTGTGATCAGGACTTAGGGTATTGCAGTGTTTCCATACCTAGATGACATTTTGGTTCAAGCTTCATCTTTTCCTTTAGCAGAATCTCACACCAAACGACTCTTGTTGTTTCTTCAACAGCATGGTTGGAGGATCAATTTTCCAAAAAGTTATTTGGTTCCTCAAATAAAAGTAACTTTTTGGGGTTTTCAAATAGATTCAGTCTCAATGAGTCTCTCTGAGTAGAGAAGGTTAAATTTGGAATCAGCTTGTCAGAAACTTCAGACACATTCTTTTCCCTCGGTTGCTTTTTGTATAGAAGTCCTAGGTCTCATGATTACTTTGGGTGCAATTCAGTTTGCACGTTTTCACATGAGGCCTCTTCAGCTCTGCATGCTGCGTTAATGGTGCAGAGATTATACTCAGCTCTCTCAAAGGATATTTTTGGATTCAAGTCAATCTCTAACTTGGTGGCTGGATCATCAGTTATTATTCAGGAGGCTTCTTTTGCTCGTCCTACCTGGACTGTGATCCCTTGTAATGGCTGGTTATTTATCTCGCATCCGTAAATGGACACATTTTGCAGTTTATGGGTGCACAATAAATTATGCTCTCCACTTGTAATCTAGCCTTAAATGGACATGAAACCCAAACATTTTCTTTCATGATTTAGATAGAGCATATATTTTTAAACAACTTTCCAATTTACTTATATTATCAATTTAGCTTCATTCTCTTGGTATCCTTTGTTGAAGTATAAGACTATGCGCAGCAATGCACTACTGGGAGTTAGCTGAACACATCTGGTGAACCAATGACAAGAGACATATGTGCTACCACCCAGTAGCGGACCTAATCATCAGAGGGCCCTGCTGCCAAAAAATTTTTGGCCCCCTAAAGTAACTCAATAGTAAGCAATTATAATAATATAAATGTGTCTCTGAATAATGCTATTGAAGATAGATAAATAGATAAGATGGACCTGCAATCTGCTCTTATAAAAGGCTCCCCTGCATTAGGATGGTACACATTCTGCACAAACCTACATATAGATTGGCTGCTATGGGCACCTGCTGCACCAATGGTAGTTCCACCCCTGCTGCCACCAATCACCAGGTAGCCCCCATTAGAGTACTGCTACTCTGAGCATCCCAAGGTATACTTTTTAACAAAGGATACCAAGAGAATGAAGCAAATTTCATAATAAAAGTACATTAAATTGTTTAAAACGGCATGCTATATACAAATCATGAAAGTTTAATTTTGACTTTACTGTCCCTTCTATTCTATTCTATTTAATTATTGTTTTTTTAAGTGAAACAGTTCATAGTAGAGTTTAACATTTAAAAGGGACATGAAACCCCCCAAAAAATTCTTTCAATATTCAGATAGAGCATACAATTATAAACAACCGTCCAATTTTTATATATTATCACATTTTCTTCATTCATTTGGTATCCTTTATTGAAGGTGCAGCAATGCACACTGATGAACACATCAGTAAACCAATGACAAGAGGCATATATATGCAGCCACCAATCTGCAGGTAGTTCCCAGCTAATGAGCCTACCTAGGTATCCTTTTCAATGAAGGATGTCAAAAGAACTTAGCAAATTAGATAATAGAAGTAAATTGGAAAGTTGTTTAAAAGTATATGCGGTATCCTATCAAATCAGAACTCCTTTGGCTTAGGAAAAATAATAGCTCCTTTCTCAACATTCCCTTTCAAATGGTCAAGGAATCATTCAAATATCTAGGGATTCTAATCCCAAGTAAACCAGGGGATTTGTATAACCTCAATATACTCCCAATCCTAACAAAATTCTGAGAGAAACTGAGAAGCTGGGAAAATTTACCACTCTCTATCTCTGGTCGGATAGCCTTATTTAAGATGGTCCTTCCCAAATTATTATATATTCTACAAAACACTGCATTAATACTCCTAGAAAGGGATATTCGAGCACTGAATAGTTTGCTTAGAAGATTTATTTGGCAGAATAAAAAACCCAGGATATCATTGACTAAATTAACACTTGCAGAAGTTTATGGAGGCTTCGCTTTACCGGACATACGGTTATATAACCTTGCTTTTTTAGCACGAATCGTGGCAGACTAGATATTCTGTAATAACTATGTTATGAATAACGCACTGGAGGAAAGTATCTGTGATCCATATCTCCCATGTGCATTGATACACTGTGAGCCAAAGGGGTTGCCAATCAGAATTAAAAAAACTTAAAATGGTCTTTAACCCATTAAAGGCCTGGTGGAAGATAGGGAAGATTCTTGCAATTAATTGCAAGGTCTCACAATATCTACCCCTTATAGGAAACCCACAATTTCAAGCCGGTTTAGACTCAGTAATCTTCAAAAAATGGCATCTGTTAGGACTTGACAGGGTTATACATGTTGTTGATCAAGAAAAAAAATGTATCAAAACATTTGAGGAACTCAAGAATAAATTTAATCTCTCTAATAAAGAGTTTTTTTTGCATATTTACAGGTAAGGCATCATGTCTCAGACCTAATGAGGGAAGGGAAGTGGCACTGGGATCTGGGTGGTCTGGAGGGATGGTTTAGCTTGGTTAAGAAAGGGCTTATGTCTATCTCTCCCTGTTACCATCTTTTGGGAGCTGGGAAAGGGTATCAAATTCTTGAGAAGATAGCTCAAGATTGGAATATGATGTTATTACAAGTTAACATTGACTGTAAAACTATACAAATCTCTATTCATAAAGTCTCACAGGCTACCCTTTCAGCCACCTGGAGAGAAGCACACTTTAAACTCTTACATAAATTCTATTTCACTCCTGAAAAAGGACATAAGCTCCGAAACTCAAATTTTTGGAAATGTACCAAATGTTCTTTGAATGCGGCAGACCTTATACATATGTTATGGAAATGTCCTTTGATTTGACAATTTTGGCGTAAATTAGAATTTTGGATGAACACATCACTCAAGATCTCCCCTATGGGCCTGTCGGCAAGCCAGGTTGTGCTGTGTTTTAAGAATCAGCAAGAACAACAGTTTAATGAAAAGTTAATAAGTCTGTCTCTTCTGGCGGCTAGGTATCTAATTTTTAAGAAATGGAAAACTAGAGAGATACCTAGCGTTTCAGAGATAACAAATTATCTTAAGAAGCAATGTATATTAGAACAGCGAGACACGAATTTAAATAACAAATCTGATATTAGACAATTTTTTAGTAAATGGGCACCATTTATCAAATCTCTCCCGAATACGGAAATAGACAATATAATATTTCCCTTCCAAAACTCAGAATTGGTACTCTTATGGATCTGGTAATTAGCAATAAGACCCCGCAAATGAGGAAGAACGACAGGAAGTATGAGGTTGTATTACATGAAAATCTATTTTTTTTTTCTCTTTCTTTCCTTCCCCTTCTTCCCTTTCTATTTAGGAAAAAAAAAGGTTCAGTAGTATAAAACAGATAACTAAGGCTATATCTGAAAATTGTTTAATTTGGTAAAATTATGAGCAAGACTATGTTAACATTATTATTATTAATAATGCTTATGTTCAAAGTGTGCCTTGCATGGCATAAATCATTTTGTTGGTTGAAATTATTATGCTGAACAATAATAAAAATAAAATATTAAAAAAAAAGTATATGCGGTATCTGAATCCCCCTGGTCACAATTAGCAATTGAATACCTATCAGGTGTGTATAGAGAGACATAACATGAGCAGGCCTGCTATTTCTGCAGGGTCATCCCCTTTAAATGGCCATGTCCTTGATAACATGTGATGGTTTTAATGTGCAAAAACATATTTCAAATAGAATAAATGAACAATTTCCCTTACATTTAATACTCTGCAGTAACAAATTTTACAGTACAGTGTCCCTTTAATGTCAGACTGAAGTTACCTTGATAGTATAAAGAATGAAGGAACAGTGTAATTTAAAAAAAATATATTATATTTAATAACTAAATCTATTACATTGAATGTTGTATTTTCATATTTTAGTATGAGAAACAGTTGATGTATAAAATAATATGATCTATAGGCTTATGTGCTTAAACATTTAAAAAAAAAAAAAAAAAATGTAAAGGGACATTGTACTGTAAATTGTCTCCCCTTTAATATGTTCACAATTAACAATTTTACCTGTTGAAGTTTAATACATTGTTTGCAAACCATTCCTTTACCTTTGTAATTTGAAAAAGCTGTTTTTGCCTATTGAAACGCCACCTACATTATTTGCAAACCTTTCCTTTAATTTTATTTTGTCATTTGAAATAGCTGTTTTTGCCTGTTGAAACGCCACCTACGGTGAAAATGTTAATATTTTATATGCTCTGTAGAAAAGCTATGTAAACAGGAGATAACAGCATAAATTAACCTCCCAGTGGGGGGTGGTGAGTGATATCAGCAAAGGGGAAAGTAAATATTGCGAAAAAAATATTTACTGCACCACTTGTAATCTAACCTGTAAAATTTACATAGCGTTACTTCTATTCTTTAGTCAATTTATTTCTACTGTCTTTATCTTACCCACTTAAAGGCAAATGAAAGCCAACATTAAACTTGAAAAACAGGGCCAGACTGGGAAATCGGATCGGCCCTGGAAATTTCTGAAGACTGGCCCAGCCACACCCCTAAACTAGTTACCATCATGATTCCAGGAGCCGAGCAGCCTTGAATAGATGTGCTACACTGCATACAAGACTCGCTCCATGTCCTGGCTGGGAGGCTCCCGTTGCCCTTCTGCCTAGGATGTGTCCCTGTGACTCCGGCAGCCCACCGGCCCACCAGGAAATATCCTGGCGGGCCAATCCAGCACTGTTTAAAAGCAACCTAAGTAAGCTCAGGAGCAGCAATACACTACTGGGAGCTTGCTTTTGATTAGTGACTACGTACATATGCCTCTAGTCATTGTCTCACCAGATTTCAGCTAGTTCCCATTAGTCCATTCCTGCTCTGTGGCTGTTTTTAACATATTTGCAAGTGTAATATGCAAGAAATAGTGCAATAATAATAAAATGCTCAGTTTAACAATATTACAAAAAACAAACAAATAACAATAGATAATAAAACATATTTCACACTCTTTGTAATCCTTTTAAAGGATAATGTAATAAAGACTGTACACCAGATTTCTGCAATGCATCTATACAAAGTATTCTACATGCAGACTGTGTCTTGACAGCAGCTATTTCCATTTCAGTTTATTTGTATATAAATTCACAGTGGTGCTTCAGCAGCTCAACAAAACTGCCTTAAAAAATGGTTATTTCTGCAGCATGTCAATCCTGGACTACAAAATTGGACAAACAAAGCAATTTGACTGCTTTTGAAATGTATGGAGATATCCAGTTAGAATAATCACAATGTTGGAAGTTGGGCAGAGCTCTTTCATTTGAAGATTATGGGGGGTAGTTATCAACGTGTCAACTTTCCTGCCATCGCCGGCCCAATACGCCCGCCTAAGCTCGCCTACCATCGCCGCCGCGGACCTGAAAAATCTCGCCAAAGTTATCAATAAAGCTGTCAAAAAGCCGCGCACCAAGTACGGGGCGATGAGCAGCGGACTGTGATAGTTAT
>CAJPDP010898246.1:0-10275 GCA_905336975.1 Bombina variegata variegata
GTCTTTATTGGGTTTAGGGATTACTGAGATGTGTGCCATCAACATGGCCCGTGGGAGTGTGCGATTATCATCTAGCGTGTTGAACAGACGGAGTAAGTGTGGGGCTAGGGTGTTCCTAAAGGATTTGTAATAAGCATACGTAAAGCAGTCTGGACTGGAATTTTTCCCTGAGGGTAGATCCTTTATCGCCTTGAGCACTTCTGTAAGTGAGATAGGTGTCTCCAAAGTTTCCCTTTGTGTCTGGTCTAGTGCCGGTAGGTCCGCTCCTCTTACGTAGCCTGTCATTCGTTCTAAGTGCTCAGGTGTGTATTCACTGTCTAGATTGTATAATTTAGAATAGAATGTACTAAAGTGATTGGCTATCTGTTTGCTATCATACAAACATTGGTGGTCTGTCGTTACCAGTTTGTTGACTTGGGATCTAAGTGTTTGGGATTTTTAAAGCTTCGCTAAAAGTGGTCCTGATCGATTACCTTCATAGGCATATAACTTCCTGATGTTGAGTGTGTTTCTTTGTGCTTCTTTCATTAGTATGTTATTGAGGTCTTGCCTGGTCTTTAATAAGTAGGTGTACGTAGTGACGTCTGTTGGTGTGTTTTTATGCTTGAGCTCCAGGTTTCTTAGTAGTACAGTCAGGGTTTCCATTTTTTCATTATATGTTTTCCTCCGGAACACCGAATGCTTAATGCATTCTCCCCTCAGGACAGCCTTATGGGCTTCCCATATGATATTTGGGTCCATTCCTGGGGTGGTATTAAGTTGAAAATAGTCTTGTAGGGATTTTGTCAGAGCCTCCCTAGCCGACGGATCATGGAGAAGCGAATCATCCATTCTTCATATAAGTGGTGTAATGGGGTGGTTGGGCCATTTCAGCTCTATGCTAATCTGTAAATGGTCGGACCAAGAGGTCGGTTGTATATCTGAGTCAGTGGCTAAAGCGAGGTGGTTTCTGTCAATTAACAAATAGTCTATTCTTGTGTACACTGCCAAGGGGTGAGAGTAAAAAGTGTAGTTTCTATGGGTGCTGTGTTGTATTCTCCAAACATTGATCAGTCCTAGTTGTGACAAACAGTTGTAGATCGCATTGGGGGTTGTCTGAGGAAGAGTCCAATTTGGGATCTAAGGTGGCGTTTAAGTCACCTCCCAAAATCAGGGCCCCTTTCTTATTATCTGCTATTAATTTACAGAGCTGGTTGAAGAATTTATGTTTGTTACTACTAGGAGCGTACACATTCACCAGCGTCACTGGGTTGTTAAATAAAGTGCCTATTAGGATGAGTATTCTACCGTCCCCATCTGTCCCTTTTGTTTAGTAATGGATATTTTTATGTTATATAATTCCAACCCCATTTTTCTTTTTGACGGTGAAAGGGTTGAAAAACCCTATGGTGTGGGATTTGGATGAAAATCTGGGCTCAGCAGTTCCCAAAAAGTGGGTTTCTTGGATAAAAATTATTGAATCTTTGTGTCTGGCGAAGCATCTAAGAGCTATAGAATGCTTTGTGGGTGAGTTGAGCCCTTTTACGTTTTGTGATATTACCGTTAGAGTCGTATCTGTCATGTGTGGTTACGGGGATATATCTGTAGAGTGTAATGGAAGGATCTTAGATCGTAGAAGAGCTGTACTGGTCCATTAGAGAAAGTGCAGCAGAGCTCAAAGGGACAGATAAAAGGAAAGGGAGTGAAGTGATGCGGCAATTCCCTCTTAGTTATAGTGGAGCTGACAAACAAAAAAACAAAATTTACATCATAACTTAACATAAACAATACAGTTTTCTGGGTAATTACATCATGTCTAACTTGGCTAAAGTGTGTTTGGGTTGTAAAATATATCCCAGAAACAAGAAAACCAGTAGTCGTAACTGCCACTGGAAGGGGAGGGGGAGGGAGGGGAAATGAGCGGCTGGTTTAAAAAGAAAAAAAAAAAAGAAAAGACAGCCAGCTCAGTCTCGGGGGTGGGTCGCTTAGAGGGGGGAGGGCAGAGGGGGGTGGGTAATAGATGGCCGAAATTGCCATACCTGCAGCTATAATGGCAAAGCACCCTCACATTTTAAACACATTGGCAAAACATTTACAGCTTCAAGCAAAACAACTGCATAAAAACATGTGTGCTGTGAACTTGCATGTCAACTAACTAGGTATGTCTCAGAAGTCATAACCCTGGATTAGTTTGAATTAGAGGGTTATGTGGCCTTTCCACAGCATCAGGTTAGTAGTGAGGAGAGGTCTATGATCTACAGGAAACAGTTTCAAGTTGGGTCCTCTTCGTCTCCACTTCGATTAAGTGCACTGTTTGATGCATTCCTTTTTTTTTTTAGGGACTGTCATCCATTCTGGATGTTGTGGCCTCGGTGGTAGATTGGTATGGGTTCTGTCTCCTGGTTCCGTACTTTTCAGTGATGGAAGAGAAGGTTGTGGGATCTCAAGTTGTTTACAGAATGTTTCTAGATCCTCAGGGTCTCTGTAGATATAAACTTTGTCTTCTTTTACAACCTTTATAGCAAATGGGAACCCCCATCTGTATGGGATATTGAGATCAGATAAGTGCATAGTCAGGTAACGTGCCTCTTTGCGTTTCACCAAGGTTAGGTTGCTGAGATCTGCATACACTTGGAGTCCTCTCCAAAGGTGATAGGTGATTTTTTCCATGCTGCCTGTAGTATCCTTTCTTTGTCTATGAATTCATGGCAGCACAGGACAATGTCTCTTGGAGGTGCTGTTTTAGTGGGTCGGGCTCTCAGGGCTCTATGGACTCTGTCTAGTAATATGGTTTTGTCTGCTTTCAGGTCTAGCAGGTATTTGAACAGGTTTTGCAGGTATGAAGATACCTGTGCTGGATGTATTTGCTCCAATACTCCCCTGATGTGAAGGTTCTGGCATCTACCTCGATTATCGAGGTCTTCTACTTGTGCCTGTAATTGCAGTATCGCAGTATTCTGTTGTTCTATGGCTGTCGCCATGTTGTCTGAAGTCCTGGATATATCTTCCACTTGTTCTTCCAGCTGCATTACTTTATGCCCAGTGCAGTAACTTCCCTTTTCACCTCAGCCAGGCCATCTTTGATGGCCTGATTGACTTGGATCATGAAGTAAGAGAGGTCTTCTTTCATGGGTAGCTTGTTAAGATCTGCTTTAGTAAGCGGTATAGCCTGCTCTTCTCTCTCATGTGGAATGCCCTCTATTCTGTCTGTATAATCAGTGAAGGTTGTGTCCATGTTAGGGGGGTTTGGCCCTTCATAAGGTTTAAAGAATGCATTTAACTTGTTAACAGTAGATGCAGCTGGTTTAGCGATCTTGTCTGCTTTTTGTCTGTTGCGTGATGCCATATTGTATGTGTGCAGGGATGGTAGTCCCACCTGTGTCTCTTGCAAACTGTTAACTGGAGGATGCTTTTTAATAAGGTTATAGCAGCGCCTTATAACAAGGTATCAACAGTGTACAGGCCCATGCAGCTCAGGATTAAATGAAGAGTCTCTCTAAACTATTTCTTCCTGGACCTGTTTTAACTGAAAGCAGGGTCTGGCCTCAGGCAGCCCTATATAAAAACTATACTGTTTCCCTGCGGTTTCGTGCACAAAGTGCCAGTCTGGGCCACCAGGTATTTTATAATCTGATGCTTGGATGTTGCCTGGAAGTTGTGGCTGACAAGCAGGCGACAGCAAAGTATTCTTTACACCGTGCACATTGAGAAGTGTCTGGGTTGCCCTCTGTAGTATACCCCCTTTTCTGAGTTGGAGCGTGTGGCGTTTGCAATAAATATGCTTGCGGCCTGCTTTGGGGTTATTAGTGCCAGCACTAAATATACTTGCAGTTCAGAAAGTCTCCAGAATGGCCCATTAGGCTCTGATGCCAGGTCCGGTGTCCCCTCAGTGTTGCGCAATCTCCGTCAAGTGGTATGGCGCTGCGCTGTGGATTCTGCGAGTGCTGCTTGATGATGATCCCTTATGAAGTTTTAGTAGTCTTTGTTGTCATTTTGCTGTGTTTTAGCAGCATATTGCCCCCTGGTTGACCCGCCACCGGACTTAGGAGCTCCGGAGCTTCTTTAACAAGCGGCCATGTTCTTCCTCGGCCGTCTCCACCCCCCGTTATTAATATATTTTATTTGTATGATTGTAGTAGTTATGTGCATTTTGAGGATGTGTGAATATTAGATTTACTGCTTCCTCTCTCATAAACAGCGTCTTATCACACCTTGATACTAAATTCATGTATGCTATATGTGTTTGTATATATTATATTTGTACTTTGTATCCTCTGATGTTTTTATAATGTGTTTTTACAATGTGTTTTAAGAAGATCTCATGTATGATGTTGCGCTTAATGCTATTCCTCTAATGGTCAGTGACTGACCACACCTCACTATATTATTTTATCGAGAGGTGAGCATGATTAATTAGCTCACTCTGATGTAGAAGGGTGTGTATTAGCACTGTCACATGATTGGCCAGCATTTGTAAATTTAGAGAGCAAGTAGTGGTTGTGTGTTATACAGCCTGATGAAACGGCATCTGTTATGCTGAGAAACGCGTTGCTGTGTTTTTAGTGTACTCAATAAAGTTTACACTTTTTTATCCCACTTGCTCTTACATTGTTATCGTTATATACGATCCCTTGGCCTATAAGTGTTGACCTTTATGGCATTGGTCTGAAGCCTTCCTGCATATATCATCCCACAGACTTTGGGTGACCAGATTTCCATCGGAAATATTCGCATCTGAGATTGGTCTTCATCCAGACGTAATCTTACGTGACCTGATGTTCCTGGGCTACACTTTGAGTCTATCGGGTGATTTTGTTGGTCCCGTACTGCCTAGTTAGGCACTCCAGTTGTGCTGCCATCTCTGTGAGTGTGTCCCTCTGTGTATAGATTGTGCCTTGTACGGACAATATTACCCTATGTGGCGCCTCTCTCTTCCTTTCTAACAGGATTCTTTCATCGATCTACTTTATCAAGAGTGCGGCCTGAATTTTCCAGCTATTTATATATTTTACACCAGCGCACCTCTCACTTTGGTATCCTAGTATTTCCGGACTTGTTATATTTGTAGAATTGTTTTTAAATTTTGGTTGTAACAGTTTTTGTCTTTCAGTTTTAAATGCTCTGAATTTGGCTTTTTTGACACATCTTTTGCTATAGCCTCTTTGGAGCAATCTATTAGTTAGTGCTTTACTTCTTTATCAAAAATTGAGGTATTTGAGCAATTCCTCCTAAGTTGAAGGAATTCACCATATGGTATAGCTTTAAAAGTATTCTGAGGATGTGCACTGGTGTTATGAAGTAGTGTATTGGTTGCTGTTTCTTTTCTAAAGACTAGTTTTTATAGTACCATCTTCATTTTTGGATATCGTAAGATCAAGGAAATGTATTTGTCTCAATTCTGCTTGTTGTGTTAATTTGATGTTGAGATTGTTTTGATTAAGTTTGCATAAGAATTTATCAAGGAGTTTGCGTGTGCCTTTCCAAAAGAAGAGCACATTGTCAATGTTCCTTATCCATAGGGATACATGATTAGTATATTCTTCCATGCCATCTGTAAACACATCATGTTGTTCCCAGAATCCTAGGAACAGTTTAGCATATGTAGGTGCACATGCTGTGCCCATTGCAGTTCCCTGCACTTGCAAAAAGAAATTATCTTTAAATGTGAAGATGTTACGTGTTAGGTACATATCTTAGAAGTGTGATAATAAACTCATTGTGTTCTTCATTGTTGTATTGATTAGTAGAGAGAAAGTACCTTATTGCTCTTATGCCATCATAGTGTCTTATACTGGTATGCAGTGACTCTACATCAGCTGTGACAAGCCATGTATCATCTGTGAGATGTAGATTTTGTACAATCTGTAAAACTTCTGTTGTATCTTGTGTATAAAAGGGCATAGTTGTTAAATATTCAGTAAGTCTCTGGTCCACATATCCACCTGCTGCTTCAATCAAATTGTTGTTACCAGAAACCCCTGGGGGTTTGGTAAGATTTTTATGTACTTTGGGCAGGAAATATATTGTGGCCAGGGTTGTATTCTTTTGAATAAGGACATTTTTCTCTCCTGTGATTATTATTTTGGTTTTCCATGTTTGCATAATGAGTCTATTGTATTGGTCTATATATTCTGAATAAGGATTTAACAACAGTTTTTTTGTAACAGTCTTGATTTGACAGTTCTGTCATAGCTTCTGCAACATAGTCTTCTTTGGACCAAAGGACTATATTACCGCCTGTGAGGAATAAATCTCCCTATAAGAGATGTAAGGTAGGTTGAACCACAACTGCAGGTTCAGTAGTTTGTTTAACATATAAACCTATAATAAGGTATGGATTGTAGTAAATTCCTTGTGACATGTATGTATCAAGTTGCGGAGTGTTAACCTAACACCTGCAAGATACACAGAGCTGCAGGGAATATGCAAAACAATCTTAGGTAAGCGAATGTAATATCACTCTATAGCTGTCTGTAAGGTGGTTTGGCAAGCACAGCAGAGTGAATGTAATTCAGAACCTTTACAAATGTAATAATTGCTAGCAATCCTAGTACAACACTGGTTAAGCTAATGTTAGCAGAATATGATTGAAAAAGAGCAAAAAGAAAACTCTAAGCATTAACTTAAATTAAAGAGTATGAAATAACATTTTTACACTGCACAGAGGAGAGGACATGCTGTTCATAAGCCGTTGGTAGTTGAAGGCTGGATAAGTAGCATTTGCAAATATTTAGAAAATCTACTTGTGCTTGGCATGGTGGAAACAATCAGGTAACAAAGTTCTGTACTCACGTTATGAGCTGAATTTTAGAGGATATGAGAAATAGATGTTCCTGGTTCTAAGTCCTGGTTCGGAGAGAGTAGAAAACTGTGGCGGTCTCCGCGTCGGCCCGTGGGTGTGTGACGTCACAGCTAGGGCGGATAAAACAAAGAGCCGTAGAAGTAAGTTGCTGACAATATGAATGCAGGAGATAATAATTGTAACAACCGGAAAACGAACAAAATAACTTTGTTTCAAGCTGCTTCGCAGAGAGATTCAATTCAGTGAGGCTGGATACTTCTGAGAGAAGAATTACCAAGCCATGAAAAAAGGAATTAATGGTAATTTGTACGGTGCTTCACAATAATGTTCCTCCTCTTAAAGGAATAGTATATGGAAATTATCACAGAACTCCCTCCTCAAAGATCCACTCCGAGGAGCATGGTTTAGGCCTAGAAGGGTTCCTGCGATGGAACTGAGACATCAAGCGAGGGGCCAAAAGATTAGAGGCAGGCTCCCAGGAGTCATCATCTCAACTGTAACCCTTCCAGTGACCGAGATACTGCAATTGTCCCCTGAGGCGTCTGGAGTCAAGTATAGCTTCAACCATAAATTCCAGGTTGAAGGTTCGGTATAATGGGTGAAAGGATGTCTAAGTCACGAACATCGGTATGGGGTTTCAGTAGGGACACATGGAAGGTCGGGTGTGTTTTCATAGCAGGAGGTAAAGTGAACATAACGGCATTGTCGTTAACAATGGCTTTGATTGGGAACAGTCCAATGAATTGAGATGACAATTTTCTGGAAGGGTTAGGTAGTTTGAGATTGGGAGTTGAAAGCCAAACATAATCTCCAATGCATTAGTTAGGCAATGGAGTTCTCCTCTTATCATATTGCATCTTTTGATGAGTTTTGGCATAGTTGATTTTGTCACAAACTATTGAAAAGGTATTGGAAATCGTGTTAATCAAATCGTTTACAATTGGGCAAACACTGTCTGTATCCGAATGAATGTGAAACTTGGGGTGAATACCATAGTTGATAATGAAGGAAGAGAATTACGTAGAGGTATGGCGAGCATTGTTGAAAGCAAATTTGGCAAATGGTAATAGAGCAGACAAGTTATCTTGTTTTGCATTAGTGAAATATCTGAGAAATTGTTCCAACCATTGATTGGTTTTCTCCATCTGGCCATTTGTCTGGGAATGGAAAGATGTGCTGAGTCTACAACGGATGCCTAGTATTTTACACATTTCTGACCAGATTTTGTAGTAAACTGTGTTCCAAGATCTGAAGTTATAGATGTAGGGATACCATGGAGTTTAAATACATGCATGAAGAGAAGCTGAATTGTTTCATATGCAGTTAGAGGTTTTTTGTAAGGCAAGAAATGGACCATTTTACTGAAGAGGTTAACAACAACCATAATTATGTTATGATTCAATGACACGGGTAGATCCACTATAAAATCTAAGAAAATGTCAGTCCAAGGTTTTTCGGGAGTTGGTAATGATATCAGCTGACCATATCGACTTTTCCATCTCTTTTTGAGGTTATGCAGATTTTACAGGATGAGACGAAATTAGTGGTGTCAGTACCGACAGTTGGCCACCAGAATGACCTTTAAAGTAATTCAATTGACTTTTGAATCCCAGGATGTCCTGCAAGAGAGCTGTCATGCATGGTTTGTAGAACCAAAGTCCTTAAACTTGGGGGTACATACAGTTGATTTTGGTGGTAGTATAAACCATCATCTTTTAGTTAAAATTTTTTCGAGAGGAATAGTCTGGTCATATTGTTGATTACATCTAAATAATTCGGTATTTTCCATAGTAAGACCGATGATGTGATCTAAAGGTATGACTGAGGTGTCCTTGGACTGTGAATGTGGTTTGTCATGAATTCTAGAAAGCGCATCAGCTTTGCCATTTTTAGAGGCGGGTCGATAAGTTATGAGGAAATTAAACCTGGAAAAATAGAGGTTCCATCTAACCTGTGTTGAGGTCAAGGTACGATTCGTTTGTAAATTCCCATGGTCCGTGAAAATCAAAATGGGAATGGAAGTTCCCTTTAAAAGGTGTCTCCAGTGTTCCAGAGAGCTTTTAATCGCCAAGAGTTCTTTCTCACCTATGGCATAGTTTTGTTCTGCCGAGGTCATGACACATGAGTAGTATGCAACCGTGTGTGTTGGATGTTTTAAGGATTCTCTTTGTGAGAGTATTGCTCCAATTGCAAAATCAGAGGCATCAACCTCCAGTATATATTGTAATGAGGGGTTTGAAAAACGAAGTATAGGTGCAGTGGTAATTTTGGTCTTAAGCTTATCGAATACCAATTGTGTTTCGTTGGTCCAATGGAAGGTAACTGTGGATTTAGTAAGGTTAGTGAGTGGTTTACTCAATTGAGTAAATTTTTTTATGAATTTTCTGTAAAAATTGGCAAAACACATGAATCTTTGGACTTTTTTTTATGATGTGGGTCTTAGCCAATTCTGTATGGTTTGTAAATTAGTGTCTTCCATATTTTTTCCATGTGGTGTTATTACGTACCCAAGGAAAGTTATTTCCTTTGAGTTGAAGATGCACTTTTCAGGTTTTGCATATAAAAAGTTCTCCCTAAGTCTGGACAGAACAGTTCTTACATGCTTAATATGTTCTGGTAAGGTCTTAGAGTAGACTAAAATGTCATCAAGATAGATAACTAGGGTTATATCTAAGAGGTCCTCTAAGATGTCATTTATAAAGTACTGGAATGTGGCGGGGGCGTTACATAAACCGAATGGCATCACTGTGTAGAGGCCATACCTGGTACGAAACGCAGTGAGACATTCATGTCCAGACTTTATACAAATTAAATTATAGGCCCCCCTTAAGTTTAATTTCGTGAAATAGACAGCACCTTGGAGTCTTTCTATTAACTGTGGAATCAACGGGAGTGGATATTTATTCTTTATTGTGCGTTTATTGAGTTCATGATAATCTACTATGGGTCTTAAACTACCGTCTTTATTTCCAACGAAAAAAATTCCTGCACCAGCTGGGGAAGTGGAAGGCCTTATGAACCCTTTTCTTAAATGTTCTTCAATGTAAACCTTTAGGTGTTCTAGTTCAGGTTGTGACAAAGGGAACACATGTCCTTATGGAATGTCTACACCCTGAAGTAGTTGTATAGGACAATTGTACTTCCTGTGGGGAGGTAGATTTTCGGATTCTTTTTTGTCAAAAACATCTGAAAAGTCGGAGTACTCGTGAGGTATAATGTTGTCTGTGGAAAATAGGATGTGATATGGAGGGTAACAAGTGGTTGTGCAGTAATCTGATTTAAAATGTATATCAGAAGTGGACCAGTTTATAGAAGGGTTGTGTAATTTAAGCCAATTTAAACCTAAGATTATACGATACATTGGTGAAGGTATTACATCAAATGAAACAAGTTCTGTGTGATGTTCAGTAGTGGTGACTTGCAGGGGGATTTTTTGATATAGAATGGGTTCTGAGGATTTTTCCTTTCCATCAATCACCTGTAAGGAGAAAGGA
>CAJPDP010898298.1:0-10019 GCA_905336975.1 Bombina variegata variegata
GCATTCTGTCTTGGTACATACGTATTTGTTGCATTCTGTCTTGGTACACACGTTATTGTTGCATTCTGTCTTGGTACATACGTATTGTTGCATTCTGTGACAGAAGTAGGGCACTTTTGCATATCAGTGATGCTGCTGACTTTTTGACAGCTAGCGGTGCACTTTGGATTAGCTTGCACAATATAAAGAAGTTACATTTTTAATTTTTTTTTTTTTTTTTTACAATTTAAAAGTTACATGATAAATATAAAAATGGTCTCAGGAATAATATAGAGAAATGCAGCCACTGCTAAAATGTGCAGCTCCCTCTTTGTATTCTGCAAGCTAAACTGAAGTGCATGATACAACTCATCAAGAAGACAACCATATCACTGATCTGTGAATGTGCTCCACTTCTGTCACATGGTACAAGAATACTTAAATTCCAGGATGGTGATGTCCAGTGTGAAGTTGCAGAATGTCGCAGTATTACCGGATTGTTTGCACGCTCCAGAGCCTACACCATAATGCTCTCATTGAAAAGAAGCTACGTTTTAAGAAGATATACCAAGAGAAATATGTACATTCAATAAAAATGAATTGTGTTTTTTTGTTTGTTTGGTTTTTTTTACACTGCCTTAGTCGTCATAGTTTAATTTTAAAATTCTTACCCACAAATTTGGTTGAGAGGATTTGTGATTACTGCTGCTCTTTTATCTCCAGGGGATGTAATGTCAGTTTAGAAGCCAGTTTCTCAGAAATGCCCCTCTTCTGTAACATTTGTTTGGGAAACTAACGGGACTAGACTAGCAATACTATCCATTTTTCAGTGTCGTTGGGGAAAATAACTGATCCTGTTTTTCTGCAGGTCCTCTGCTTGAAGACTGGGACATCATTAGCCCAAAGGATGTCATTGGTACAGACCTGTTCCTGGTGGATAAGCGAGCACTCGCATCTGCTCTACCATTTACTCAGACCATCTTAACCCAGGTTTGTCTGATCTTTTGTTTCTGATGCAAGAAGTGATATGGAGCAACTCCCCACTGTGGTGCCAGGAGATATCATTTCCCACTCATAACGAACACATTTTCATTCTGCTCCAGAATTTAATACAATTGGCACACAGGGGAGCAGAAGATGCTGTAAATTCTACTTGTTTCTGGTTCCCATAAACTAGCCAAACTGAAAAGGTTAGTTCTACTACAAGAGTAAGTATTTCATTGCTAAATCGCTTTTTGGTGAATCTCTTTTACTGAAAGAGAAGTTGTACGTAGCTCAGGTTATCCAATGTAACCCCTGGGCGCCACAGTGTGACCTTCAGAGATTATTTGGTCCTAACCTTCATAATAAATGACGATTCTCTGCTTGTCCTCATTTGTAGATCACTTCATCTCTGTATGTGGCTCATCCTAGCCCTCATGCAACTGACTTTTTTTTCTTGATTTGTGTGTAAAAGGAAGTTTGTGCCACATAACTTGCTAACATTGTGTATGTGAATTGTGTTTTAGAGAAGTATATTTTTTGGATTTGGTCAATGGAATTTCTAAAAAATCTGGGTATCTGCAGTACATTTTAAGAGAAAAAAAAAATAAAAATAGTCTAAGGCCTAGTTTTTATTCCACTAGTGATGGTAACTCCTATTTCGACCACAGATGGCCTTTCTTACTGAAGTCTCTTTTTGATTTAGGTTGGTCGCACTTTGTCCAGGGTGCAGCAGGCCTTGAGCTGGACATACGGAGAGGATGTCAAACCATTTAAGCCTCCTCTGAATGATGTTGAATTCCACACTTACCTAAACCATGAAGGGCAATTGACCCGCCCAGAGGAACTTCGTCTTCGCATTTACCATGGTGGTGTGGAACCCTCTTTGCGAAAGGTGAGGAAGAGAGTTTGCTTCTTTGTGCGTTGCTGATTCGATAAATACAACACCATTTCTGGCACACAGAGATTATACATAAGTGTTTTTTGTTTGTTTTTTTTCAACTGACTTTATTTAGGTAAATAAAAAGTACAATATGGGAGGCGCAGCTCCCCAATGGTTACACAGTTTGGTCACTAGGTTTTAGATATTGACAACAAAGAGAATATGGAAAGTGAAACGGGAAAACCTTCTTTTATATTATTATGGTTTTACAAATCATAGTGTTGTGCATAAGTAGTGTTGTGTCGGTGAAGGTGTGCAAAAAGAGAGGTATAGGAAAGTAATAGAAAGTGATTTTGTAATCTGTTCATAAGCGAAATGAATAGTGTTACATTTGAGACAACTCAACCACACCTTGTAATTGATGTAATTTAGCTATATATCTGTAGTTTTATTTGGGTTAGTAACGTTTGGTGTTGCCCCATGTGATTTGGTTTAATGAGACAAGGTAGTATTTTCGTTGAGGGAAATTTTATCTGTTTGAGAGTGATTTTTGTTTTTAAAGTGAATGTAAAGTTAAGGCTAATTGATAAAGTCAAACGATAGAAGTTAAAAAATAAATGACACTTAAATTCATGAAATCGTTAGTATATACTTCAGAGATATTTGAAGCGTACAGCCCGGGGGAAAAATGATTAGTTGATTGCAGATGAGTCATCTGTCAATCAATTGCTGAAAATGGCGACCGGAGCTTCAGCTCTCAAACGTATAGCGTTTCATTTTAAATATCTCTGAAGATAAGTATATACTAACGATTTCATGAATGAAAGTGTTGTTTATTTTTTAACTTCTATCGTTTGACTTTATCAATTTGCATTAACTTTACATTCACTTTAAGATGCTGTTCCCATGTATTCAAGGTTTCTGCATAGGTGTCCATTTAGCGTTTTTTAATGTAATCGTATTCTTCTAGTTCTAAAAATTCTGAAACGCGACATGTCCACATTAACAAGGATGGGGCCTCTTTATTTTTCCAATTTTTAGCTAATAGGTATTTTGCACTATTTGTCATAACGTAGAATAATTTTAAATAAGGTTTGTGTTTCATTTTTGGGGGTTAAGTGGGAGTTGAATATTTAGCATTGTTTCTATTTCTGTTATGATCTGTGTTGCCCTACCCCACCACATGTGGGCCATGTTGCTACCTTTGTGGCTACATCTCCAACAGTGATTTGATTTGTTATGGAAAATGCGGTGTAGTTTATTTGGAGTAAGATAACCATCTATGTAGGAGTTTAAAATTGATTTCCAATAGGGTTAGTGAAATAGATGTTTTGGTTATATTTTGGAAAAGGGTTATGTTAGTTTGTGGTAAAATTATTAGTCCCAAGTCATCGTCCCATTTTTTTAGGAAGGGGGGGGATATAGCCGGGTGAGTTGTAACTCAGTATTTTTTATATCATCGAGAGAGTATGTGAGAGTGGAGGGGAACCAACGCATAGGTTTTTAAAGTTGGTTAATGGTCTAATCATGTTTCTGGATTGTTTGTGGTGGCTAATAAAATGGTGTACTCGGTGGTAGGTGAACCAGTTACAAAAACACATGTATCCCTTGTCAATGAGGTCCAATTGCGTTAATATCGTTTCGTTAACTACTAGTTTGTGGATTGGGATATCGCAAGAAAAGGTATTTGACAGGTCGGTTATTACATTAGGTCGTATCGTGAATTGTCTGTTCTCTATTAGCGAGGTCAGAGGAGAGGGTTTAGACGATATGTTAGGGTGTACTTTTAAAATATGTTCTCACACATGGAGGGTTTCTGCTATCAACGGGGAGTTATATTACGTTGGGTTGTTTGGTTTCTATGCTCCAACATAATCTCCCCAGATGAGGTGTTTCAGAAATTAGGTGTTCTAGTTGCACCAAGCGTTTATGAAAATAGTATATGTACCAGTCAACTATTCTTTGTAAGAAAATAGCATGTCTGTATTGGGTTATATTGGGTATCCCTAAGCCTCCTTGGTGTTTGGGGGTTTGCATGGTTTTTCTATTGATTCTAGGTGGTTTTCTGTTCCAGACAAAGTCACTGAAGGCCTTTTGTATGCTTGGGATATAATTTTTGGATAGTGGAACGGTAGAGATTGGTGAATGTATAGTAATCTGGGAAATATATTCCTTTTAAGAACATTTATTTTACCTAGCCATGATACTCTTTTTGATAGGTACAACGTTGGCTGTGTAAATTTCTTCTTTTGTCGTTGCTAGCTCAATACCTAAATAATGTAGTATCTGAGGGCACGATGTTTAACTTTGTTTAGGGTGTGTTCATCTAGATTAATATTTAGGACTTCTGATTTTGCTGTGTTTATCGTAAAATTAGAGAGTGAATTAAAGATTTGAAATTCTGGTAATAGTGGGGGAATAGAAGATTCTGGATAGGGGTTTTAAATTTTTTTTTTTTTTTTTTTTTTTTTTTTATCTGTACTTTCTTGTGTTTTTACTACTACTTGGTGTAAGGGGTTCCAGTGTCTGGTTAATGCTGTTGTATATCTTTTCTCTCCAGGTGGTCTGGCGATACCTGCTAAATGTTTACCCAGATGGTCTCAGTGGGCAGGAGCGCATGAACTACATGAAATATAAAACACGGGAGTATTTTCAGTTGAAAAGTGAGTGGAGGGAGCGATGCTCTCATGAAGATTTGGAGTTTATACAGGGCAATGTATTAAAGGATGTTTTGCGCACAGACAGAGCGCACCCCTATTATGCAGGCTCAGAAGACAGCCCGCATCTGATAGCTCTACATGATTTGCTCACCACATATGCAGTTACTCATCCACAAGTATCTTACTGCCAGGGTATGAGTGATATTGCTTCCCCAATCTTGGCTGTAATGGACAATGAAGCTCATGCATTTATTTGCTTTTGTGGCATCATGAAGAGGCTGGAAGGAAATTTTCGAATGGATGGGGAGTGCATGTCTGTCAAGTTCTCACACCTCAAACTCCTGTTGCGTTACTCTGATCCTGACTTCAGTGCGTACTTGGTGTCCCGTGGAGCCGATGATCTTCTCTTTTGCTATCGCTGGCTGCTTCTGGAGCTAAAGAGGGAATTTGCTTTTGATGATGCATTAAGAATGCTTGAAGTAATGTGGAGCTCACTGCCTCCAGATCCTCCTGAGAAGGAAGTAGAGTTAATAGGGTCACCTTGTACTCCAGGGGATAGTTGGAAAAATACAAGGAGGCGACACATGATGCGACCAGAACGTGGTCTGAGCCCAGAAGGAGAAGAGTCAGATGAAGGAAGAGGAGATATAGAAAACAGGGCATCAATGATTGCAAATCAAGATCCTTCGCCACAGCAGGAACCATCAGCTCCAAGCTTTCCCCTGTTAAAGCAGGCTAGCTTTGGGGAGTTTAAGTGTTATGGGTCTAAAGCAGAGGAAGTCAGTTCTAAAGCAGAGGAAGTCAGTTTGGAGAAAGGTGACCTACCCATGGATGCATCTTCCCAAGTCAGGCAGCCCACTGAGGAGGAAGATGAAGAGGAAGACTTATGGGAAAAAAAGCCTCTCATCAAACCTCTAGACTCATTAAGTGTTACAAAATCAGCCTCTGCACCTTCTTTGTGCTCCTACACTCCTACTTCCCAAAGTCCACCATCCTCTAGGCCTGGGGACCAAGCACCACCATCCTCTGAAGCAGAGGAGAAAGAGGATACTGAGGCAGATAACCCACTTCCTGCCACTCCTTCCCCAGCTCCCATCAGCTTGCCCCCTCCACAGGAGTTTGGACGTGGTAATCCATTTATGCTGTTCCTTTGTCTTTCCATTCTCTTAGAGCATCGTGAGCACATCATGAAGCAGAACATGGGCTATGATGAGCTTGCAATGCACTTCAACCGGCTCGTAAGGAGACACAACCTCAAACGTGTTCTGCTACGTGCCAAGGCTTTGTTTGCTGACTATTTGCAATCCAAAGTGTGGGACTCTGAGGAGGGAGATGAGGCGGCAGCAGATTCCCCATCATCCTCATGACCTTTAATTTGCCTTTTACATTTTCTTTTGGATCATGACATTCAGTGTCTCTGGACAATGACCAATTATTATAAACAAACATTTTGTGTTGGACTGGGGAAATGTACAAACTTTTTATGGGGATCTACAACTTTCATTTTAGAAACCAGTAGAGAACAGTTCTCACTACAAAAAAAAACAATTCAACTATGTTAATTCTCTTCTGGTCAACAATGAATTAAATCTTTGGGTCTCCAATTCAAATTTTTCAAGAACTGCAAGTTGACTAAAATGTAAGATTGATGGTGCTTGAAGGAGTAAATCTGGCCTTTTTAGCCCTAGTGGGCAGAAGCACTTCTGGGTTAAACTGGGCCTTTAAGGAATCTGGTACATAATGTTTAGACAGCATAATAAAATCTCCTTGCCTTGGCAGATGGGCAGCTCTGTTTGGTCAAGCAGTGATCTCTACATCTCGGGAGAATAGATCGCCTATGCCAATGCCCCGTTTGCTGGATAGACCAGAGATCCTTAGTCCCCAAGCTCAGGAAGATGTTTTTGTACTATAAAGTTATTATGCACATCACACACAGTATTGACCAATAACGTTTGCTCTTGTTAAGCTGCTGAATTTGATTTTTTTTTTTTTTTTTTTTGGTTTAAGCACACTAAATATATAACTCTGCTGGTTTTATGATTTACATTGAGACCAAAACATTAGTTATACGGTTATTGTTATTGGTGGATTTATATTAGGTATGCCAGGGATTGTTTTGTCATTTGAACCTGAGCCAGACAGATTATTATTTTTTTTTTATAGGATGGATACATAATATAATCTAAACAAGGAGTTTGAAGTAACATTTTAGATACCCTGGCTCTCATAATTAGATTGCAAGCAGTGGGGAAGATAGAAATGAAACCACTTTGTTTAATTTGGTTAGTCAACTAGGGTTTACAAAGGTTTATGTGCTATTCATGGTTTACCCATTAGATGGCAGTAGTGATCCATAAACTTATCAAATACATTTTCCCTGAAAAATGCTTTTTAGAGCAGTCGCTTCGTAGAGGCTATTACCCTTAGTTTAGCCTGGGTTGGCATTCTGAATTGTGTGTTTTTTTTATATGTACCACAGAAATCATAAGAGACTGACTTAAGGTATCTTCATAAGAAATATGTATAGTAAATATAATCATACGTAGAGAGAAAAGATTTACGCACATTTGCGCTAGTACAAACTTAAAATACCAGGCTTTAATTAATCCCCTATTCTGTAAACCAGGCAGGACCTTTGTGTCTTATTATTCAGCTGCTCCAGCCTTCCATTCCATTTTTGATGGTAAATCCGTTGTGCCTTTTTATTTTTTATTTAATTGTTTTTGGTTTGCTGAAGTTTTAAAACATTTTTGATGTTTTCATTGTGTTATACAGCCAAATTATATTTGCTTTGCACTGCGTAACTGAAGACTGGATGTATAAGTTGTTATAACTGTTAATATATCTGATAAGCCAGGGGTCGACAAATCTGTTAAATTTAGGAGCCAGTAAGAATATTAAGGAGCCAGACCTACTTTTAGGAGCCAGACAGTGGTTTTTGAATATAGATTTATGAAGAATAACCCAAAAAGTTAGGAGCCAGGGGTAAAATTCTAGGAGCCAGTGGTTCCTGGGTTTGTCGAGCCTAAGCAGTGGGCATATGTATTGTTTGCCTTATGCCTTTCTGGTGCATATGGTGGAAACATACTATATAAAAATGTTATTCCTGAGTATGAGGCCTTTATAGAGGCGTGTGTGGTCCCCTCCCCCACCTCCAAATACCTTATGTTGTGGATACTGCTGCTGGAGAACGTAAATCACAGCCTATTGCAAGAGAGCAGAGCTCTGATTTGCTAGAGATAATAGTCGTCATTATGAATAACTAGTGTGGGACTGTAGCGTTATAGTAAGTCTGTGCTGGTGCCTATGTTTTCCGCCATTTTTAAGTAGAGTGGACATCACTGTAGAAAGGGTCTGTCCAGCCTCCTTTTTTTTATTAAATGAGGAACCATATTGTAATATTCCTCTTTATGGGCCAGTAACTGTAGAAATTCTGTTAATAATAAAAACAAAAATATATACTTCTATATAAAGTCGAATAGTTCTTTAGCACATTAAGTAGTACAAACTTTCATATATACACAGACTCAGAAAATATACTTTATATCTACACACCAAGGAGAGAGAGACATAATGTTTTACCGATAGTTTAGATCTGATACAAAAATGCGGTTTAGATAAAACTCTACTAAATATTTTATTGTCCATAAACATTTCCAAAGTGTTTTTTTTAAAGGGAGTCTTTGATTTCTATTACTGGCCAATATCTGACCTCCTTTTTTGCAGTCTGAGGTTGATGTGATCTCATTTAGAATATACTTTACCTTGACTGTGAGAGTTCAGCAAATTCAATAAAAATCTGATATAGCGCTCTTATCATTGGAAACTGTTACTTGATTTATTTATTTGATTTTATTGTAAATAAATTATTTAAAAAGCTCTGATGTTCCAGTTTACTTTTCGTGTTGTGGAGTTCGTTTTTATCAGAAGCCCAACCCCAGTCTGTGTCTCTGGTTACTTCTGGTGTCTAAAGTCACAGGGTTATTCTCTAGAGCAGGGGTATCAAGCTCATTGTATCCGGGAGGGCCACTGGCCAAGTGTTGTTCTCCCACAGGGACCACATGAACAGAGTGAGTGCTCTGGAACTGGATATAATAGAAACTTGAAGTGACATTTACCCAAGTAGTAGTATATTGTAGGAGCTGTAGTGCTCAATAGAGTATAATGGGTTTCTACACTGGACAATGTCTTTATCTTATGAGTGCCTATAAGGATCAACTTGTGACACCACTTAGAACCCTAAAAAAATTGATGGGGCCAATTTAATAGTTTACCTAATAAACAAGGGAGGGGCAGGTTAAACTATCTTGAGGGCCGCATATGGACCCAGGGCCAGTACTTTGAGACTACTGCTCCAATGTTTTTCTTCGTCCTCTGCTACTCCATTCTCAGAGGTGGTATGGATGGGCAGGTTAGGACAAACTCCCGACGTGTACACTTCTGAAGTCTGATCCTTAACGTATTTAAGGGATATGAAACCCAAAATTTTTCTTTCATGATTCAGATAGAGAATGCAATTATACTTTCTAATTTTACTTCTATTTTTTTGTTCTCTTCATATCTTTTGTTGAAAAGCAGGGATATACAGTATGCTTAGGAACCAGCCCATTTCTGTAGCACTAAATGGCAGCAGATTTGCAAGAGTACTAGATGACAGCACTATTTCCTGCCATATAGTGCTTGAGATGTCTACCTAGGTATCTCTTCAACACAGAATATCATGAGAACGAAGCAAATTTGATAATACTAGCGAATTGGAAACTTTTTTTTTTTTTTTAAATATGTTCTGTCTGATCCACAAAATATTTTTTTGGGATTTCATCCTATTTTAGCTAGCGGCCGTGTGATCTTCTATTTGTAAGTGGCAAATTGTCTCCGGAACAAGAAATTCTGATGATCATGTTCAGTGTAAAAATCCTGTTTCCTAACCCATTAGACACTAGGTTTAAATTAATAAAGGTGTCTCTTATGATCAGAAATAATGTTTAATAATAATCCACATGGCATTCTAGATATCATGCAATAGATATGAACATGGCTTATTCCTCAACAATTTTTAGATACCAGATTTAGAGTAATACAATGCCATGAACCTGTAATTTTGGTAAAGAAGCAACACTGTTTTTAATATATTACTTGGGATTACAAATGTCTCATACATAATAAACTGAAGACAGTGTTTATTGTAATAAAACTAAAGTGAAACAAGCTTAAAACATTTCATTTTATTTAAAATAAGTGGACAAAAAAGATCATGTGATTGGCAAAATCATCTGTCTATAAAGAATCTCATGAGATGTATATGAAGCAGAGGATACATTTGAATCTTGAATGATGGATTAGTATGAGTCACTACTTGTAGAAAGAGGTTGTTTGTTTTTTCTTTTTAATGACACAATGAGTCCACGGATCATCTTAATTACTAATGGGATATTCACCTCTTGGTCAGCAGGAGGCGGCAAAGAGCACCACAGCAAAGCTGTTAAATAGCTCCTCCCTTCCCTCCCACTCCAGTC
>CAJPDP010898334.1:0-12663 GCA_905336975.1 Bombina variegata variegata
TATTAACTGGAAGTGATGCCTATTTTGATAAAAATGTTGTATATAAAGATATATACTTAAAGTAGACATAATTTAAAGAGCAGAAATGTATATATATATATATATATATATAATAGCAAAACACAAGGACTAGGCAGATATGTTATCATTTCACACGTTGAGATAATTTTTGTTCCATAGTATCTGTTTGCATTGCTTTTAATGCAGCAGCATTACTTGCGAATTATTAATAACCACTACTACAATTAAGATAATGTTTTCAGACTATATAACAGCTTTGTTATTACCTATTGCAATCTTTTTCAATTAAAGTCCTTAAGCACTCATAGACATATGGATTTTAAGTATGCTGCTACTTGCCCAGATTAGTGGTTCAATTATTATGAATGTCTCACCTATGCCCAGGTAAATTAAACTTTTAAATCTGACCTTTCATTATTACTTTACACTTTATTACTTTGTACTTGAGAGGGAAAAAAAGTTTTTTTTCTTCTCCAAATTTGTAATATAACAGTGAAAGCAATAACATTTATATGCAGTATTTTTAAGAATTGAGGGAGGGATACATTTTTTTTTAATGTGTTTGTTGTTAACGTGACTCATCAACTTTAGTATTTTTTTCACATAGTAAGATTTATTAAAAACATTGTTCAACCTTTAATTATGTTTAATATTTAAGCATAGTTTGTAAATATAAAATAAATCTAAACTTGTTGATGTCCTTTTTATTCACTAAAGTACTTTATTATAGTTCATGCAACAAAATAAATGATATTACTGCCTGAGACATTTTCAGCAAGACAATTGTTAGAAAAGAAGTCATTAGGTAGTAGATACAATTAATAGCCTTCCAGAAGAAAAGTAAAAGCCTTATTCTATTAATAATGCTGCTGTGCTAAACATAAACTGGATTAAATCATCCATAAATCAATTACATTTTAAACAAGCAGATTTGCTCCTACCAAGTTCATGACCAGCATTTACATCTCATTTTATTTATTTATTTATTTTAGAATTTTAGAACCAGTTTTGAATCAAATGTAAATACAAAAACAATTTTAAATTAACAAAATTATTTAATTTTATGCTAATCTTTATTACCCAATACTCTAACCAAAAGGTGTCAAGGACAATGCAGTTGGAAAATCTATTTTATTTATAGACTAGTTTAATCTGACATTGATGTATATTTTTTTCAGCTCCAAGAGTGGCCTGCACATCAAATAGTGATGATTACGGTGTGTTTTGATTAAATTAAAATATATATTTTGCTAATTGGGAAAAATGACAAGATGTCACAACTTTTGAAATTATTAAAAAAATGTTTTTTTAAATGTCTCATTTTACAAACAATGAACATGATAGATCCTATTTCAACCCTTTCCTTTTTGTAGGTAAGCAATAAGAATAAATAATTTAAATGTTGCTTCCTGTTTTCTAACATTGGGTTTGATCACTATCCTCTAGAAAAATCATTAAATGGTTTTCAAATGAAAATAACCTGAAAGTCTATAAGGGCCTTTTGTAGATAAACCATTCAATACGCTTTACTAAAGGATAGGGATCTACCCCATTATGTTTTGCTTATTTAAGGTTTACACTCAAATGCATTATTCTTTATCTTGAAGAATTAATAGTTTTTCCTTCTTAAAACCAAAAACGTAATTCAATCTCTCTTCATATAACAAATTAATACTTACTTAGTAATATTTACTGTATAGTATGCCTGCATTGATTTACAGTATTTTTCATTATGCATTTTTTTCCCTTGGAATTATTATATATATATATATATATATTATTATTATTATTTTATTTTTTTAACAGAATTGTTATTTAATGTTGCAGCTCTTGAAGATATCTAATAACTGCAATATGAAGTTGCAATTATTTGCTTGGGGGTAATAGTGAATTTCGGTTTATGAATGATCCCCTTTGTTTATATGAATAAAAGTCCTTAGATCTTGACACCTATCAATTAAGGTGTATTTCTCTCTGTGTAAAAAAAAGAAAGGTTTGTCCAATTATTATGAGAATAGTGCTTTTTGCAAGTAGAATGCTATTGTGACAAAAGTGAATGGAGGCAAGCCATCCATTAATTCCCATTGTTAGGTGTCAGCCCAGCTGTGGAATAAAAAATGGGAGGTGTGTTCACCACCTTGGACCTTAATTCCACTATACAAATAGCCTTCCTGCTTGTCAGTTTGTATCCTTGCCCTTATGCTGCTGAATAAGCCTTTTTGTCCATATTTCACTATAGCTTTAGGATAGAAAAGAATGCTTTCTGACCTCTATATGCTGACCATGAAACATATAAACTGCAACCTACAATATACACACTATGAAAGAAACTTGGAATGGAAGCAGCTCATTTTCCCACAGGCTTACACACACTGCAATTACATAGCCAACAACACACACCATGGGAAAGCATCCCAAGGGTATTAGTAAAACCATTAAACCACTAATTCTCTAAAGGTGTTTTCCATCATGAACATTGCCAGTGCAGTTATGCTAAATCACACTAGTAATTTTCTGTGTTGAAGAGATCTTTGCGTAATGCAATCATATATCTTTTCACTAAGTAAAATAAATGTGCTTACTGTGTTTAAAAATAACAGCCTAGGTGTTAGACATTGGAGGATAAAAAAATTCTAGGTAATACAGTATGTTTTATTTATTTACTTATTTATTATTTTTCAAGTTTGTTTTGACAAATATATAAAAAAAAAAACATAGTAAACATTCAAACGCTATATTTTTTTCTAAATTTAGTATTGCACCAAAAGCGTTCCCTGGTTCTGTACTTTAGAAAGGTGAACATATACAATTTAATACAGAGTATTTCAAAAGCTGATTCTACAGATAGATAAAAGAAAAATGTTTCATCATAACATGACACAAGTATACACTGCACATATGAAACAGCATGCATACGTTAAGTATTTTTATATAAATAATATTAGTTATATATAATACTATATAAAAAACAAAACTTATGCTTACCTGATAAATTAATTTCTTTCATGATGGTGAGAGTCCATGAGCCATCACATGTGGGATTAAAGTTCAGTCCTACAGGAGGAGACAAAAACAACCCACACAACAGATCTTTAATCCCTCTCACTTTCCCATGATTCCTTAGTCTTACATATGGCCACAGGATAGCCATGAAATATGGAGGATAAAAACATTTATGGCAGGTAGAGGTACTGTGGCCTGCAGAACTTTTCCTACCAAAAGCAGTCTCAGAAGAGGCAAACGTGTCAATTGGTAGAATTTGGTAAAGGTATGAAAAGATAACCAAGTACGAGCCTTGCACATCTGTTTAATTGAAGCTTTATTTCTAAAAACTCAAGAAGTGGTGGCTACCCTGATAGAATGAGCAGTAATTCATTCAGGGTGAATCTTCCACATAACTAGGTACATTATCTGAATTAAAGCTTTAAGCCATGCCTCCAAGTTGATTGCAGCAGCTTTCTGTCCCTTGCGGGGACATGAGAAGTGGATGAATAAAGAAGAAATTCTGACCTTTTTAGTAGCTTGAAAAAAAAAATTTAAAGCCCAAACTACATCCAAGTTAAGAAGTGATCTCTTTTTAGGGTTTTTTTTTTTTTTGGTGCTGAACAGGAAGATGGGACTAAAATGTCCTAATTTATGTTTTAAGAAGAAAAAATCTTTAGGATCGAAAGAGTAAGTTCGTTCTTAATATTGCTTTATCCTTTTCACTCTTGCTCTTGTGTTAGGGAAATGGCTAAGAGAACCTTCCAAGACAACAGCTGAATGACCAGAATATGCATAGTTTTAATGACTGTGCCTGAAGAATCCCTCAAAACCAAGTTAAGATTCCACAGAGGGGAAGCAAGCCTGATAACTGGTCTTATCCTGGCCAAATCTTGGACAGAGGCTTGAATGTCAGGAAGTCTTAAAATCTTCTTGTGATACAAGTCTGAAAGGGCAGAAACTGGTAAATAAACCCTTATCCAGATTATCATGCAAAAAAAAAAAAAAAAATATATAAGGATTTGAGAAATCTGAAAATCTTAGACCTGTCTTGTAACAGGCTTACTGGCCTAAATCAAAGTGTCTCTGTTGATCTGAATGATTAGAAAATCACTAGTGCATTCAATGGAGTCGCTTGTGGATTCAAGATCTCACAAAATACCCCCAGTAGCTTGTAATTCATGTGAGAAGCCATAAGGACTATGTCTCACCTTCCCCAATAATTCACAATATACCTCCTGATTTAAAGACAATTCACCTTGGTGAAGGTACTGATGCTTCCCAATTATCCACACCTCAAATGTGAATAGCTGAAATCATGCAATGATGGTGGTCTGCCTAAGTTAGAATGCAAGCTACCTCTTTCATTTCTAAGGCACTTTGAGTGTCTTGGTGATTGATGTAAGCCACTACTGTGACATTGTCTAATTGAAACCTCAGAAAAGATTCCAGTCTTAAAAGGGGTCAACGCTGGATAGCCCTGAAGATTGCATGGAGCTCTAAGAAGTTGATTGGAAATCCTGCATCCTGAAGAGACCAAACTCCCTGCACTTTCTGAGAACCGCAGAATGCACCCCAACCAAGTAGCTTGGCATCCATGGTAATTAAAACACAATTCAGGTGGAGTAAAGAGGCTCCTAAATAAAGATGGGTGAGTCTGCCACCAAGATAGAGAATGTCTTCTCTTTAGTTTAAAGAGTTCTTCTTAATCAATACATCCACTAATGTGTATTTATTATATAAATGTAATTTTAATTTGTAGTTATTCAAATCACCCTCTAAAAGTGCAAAGATTTTTTTTGGTGCATCCATGACTGGCTGTAGAAATCTTCTGAAAATACTTTTGAGAAACATCAGCAATTGCATATGATGTGTGCTGGAATGATCCAGTTGCAAACAATGTAAACACCACTCTATGTATTGCATGGTTGCATCTTATTTTAGGCTGTAAGTCATCTTTTTAAATAAAACATCATCAGGATCAGGTGATTCCAGCTCTTGTCTCTGTCAGTACACCCTTGGTCTGTGTAAACGATGCACCACTGCATCCTTGGACATCTAATTTGTAGCTTGATATCTGTCATTATTTGCTATAGAAGAAGTTGTAGTAGACCTACACCTACTTTGTCTTCTTCTGTAACTTACATCTTTTAGCTAGAAATATCCAAGGAGACCAATCATGTCTTTGTTTAAAAATTTAAAACAATTGCTAGAAATATGGATAAATCAAATATATGTCACAAGAACATAGATATAATTTATAAATCTATAGATTAATATACATTTACGATTTAATTTAAAATGCAAATCACTCCTGTTTTCTGAAAAAGGCAAAATGAAATAATAAAGGTTTTTCAAACATGTTTTTCACACATTTAATACACCACTAGCACAGTACACTTTTGATTTCTTGTTCATTATAGTAGGGTTTTTATTTCCCGCTTATTACAGTTCACTTTTCATTTCACATTATTTATAGTGGGGTTTTTATTTCCGGTTCACTACAGTTGCTCTTGATTTCATGTTGCTTATAGTGCAGTTTTTCTTCCCCATTGACTACAGTGTGGGTTCACTACTGTGCAAGTGAGGGTTTTCATTAACAGACTTTACATTAATGTTTACAAGACCTGATTAGCAACAATTAGCATTCTTTTTTATTTTTTGTATTATTTTTTTATTAATCCAACAGTGCAGACAACATAATCCAACCTTAATTGGAAGTTCATTATACCACGCAGGGTATCTTACATAAAGCATAATATATCAAATAAGATCATTCTTTGTCCCTACTTCCTACACAGAATAATTTCAACAGATCCTTATTTAAGTAAAAAAACAATAGAAAAGAACAGTTTATCAGAAAACCATCAGTCATCTAAATATAAGCTTTATGTGCTAAACTAAAATGCACTGTTGGGGAATTTTCTAACACCAAACACAAACAAAGACAAAACAAAACCAAACAAAAAAAAAGTCTACAATAAAAAAAGGGCCCGCCCCATGACACATCCAGGTAAACACTAGAACAGAAACAATATTTAAATTCTATTTAATGGAGGTGATGTCTCCAGTAGCTTGGATAATTCTCTGACAATATTAATAGAAGAAAGAGAGGGGAGGAGTGAAAGTAATCTATCAACTGTATTTGAATATCTTTATGTTCATCAAGGATAACTCTCTCCCATTTTGACATAAATAATTTTAGTTTATTCTCTTGAAAGATCAAAGGGTCATGCTGGTCTACCACCATTTGATACATTATATTTTGGATTAATGATGCTATGCTTGGAGCATTCTTATATTTCCATGATCTTAGTATTATTTGTCTAATAAATAAGATGGCAGTGTTAATCAGTGCCGTATTTAGTATTTCTTTTTGTGTTTGTCTTTATGTTGATTCGAATGTAAATATGCTTTTAACGAATATGGGACAATTGATGCGTCTTCTAATTTATACTTTGTGATATAATCGGCTTACGTGAGCCAGTCTAGCGTTATTTTAAACATACAAGCTAGGTTGTAATTTTAAATATTGGGGAGGGTGAATCCTCCCCTCTCTTTAGGATCTGCTAGCCTTGCCAATGAAATTCACGTTTTTTTAGACATCTATAGAAACCGAGAACATTTAGAGTTACATTTTTGGATGTCGTATTTTCGTAGAAACATTGGTATATTCTGTAATAAGAATAAAATCTTTGGGAATAGACACATTTTTATTAGTATAATTTTTGCCAATAAGGTAAGTGGTAACTTGCTCCAATTGTTTAAATTGGTATAGCATTTTTTCCATAATGGCTCATAGTTAATATCGTACCATTCTTCTGGATTCTTTGATATGTTTATTCCCAGATATTTTATGCTTCTCTCTGCCAACTTAAATAGATTTACCAAAAGACTGTTTTTTTTAATCACCCATAGGATCTCCGATTTAGATAAATTGATCTTATATCCAGTAAATGTACTAAACTCTGCAATAATGTTCAAGAGGACTGGTATATTTTTTTTTTAGTTCCTTATATAAAACAAAATGTCATCTGCATAGAGTGATAAGATAGAATTTTTTTGACCTGTAATCATACCCTCTAATCTATTTCTCGCCATTATTGCTAGGGGTTCCAATGCTATGTCAAATAATAGTGGGGAAAGTGCCTTGTACCTTTATTTAACAGTATTGCGGGGGGAAAGAAGACTATTTATATTGAGGAAGGAGACCAGATTTTTATAGAGTAGAGATATATAGTTAATGAAATCACCTTTAAACCCGAATTTCTTTAGGGCAGTAAATAAATCATCCCACAGAATGGAGTCAAATGCCTTCTCCGCATCTATTGTTATCAAAGCAAAGTCTTGTTGTCTCCTTGACTCCATTCTGTGCGATATGTGGGCATGTTCAATAAAAGTCATTGCTTTTCTTATATTCTTTTGTGCTGTCCTACCTGGGGTAAAGCCAGTCTGATCTGTGTTGATTATATCTCCAATTGCTGCGGAATCTGTTGGCGCTCTACAAATAACCAATAATAATAATAATTACCCCTTTTAATCGATTTGCTAAAATACCAGCCATAATTTTATAATCGCTGTTAAGCAAGGATATTGGTCTATAGGGGTCCATTGAAGTTGGATCCTTATCTTTTTTAAGTATTAATATATTTGATGCTGTAAAGCATTTGGATGGTTCTTAATGATGTGTAAAATATAGATTGAATAAATTTGTTAATGTAGGGGCAATTGTTTCTGCAAGAATCTTATAGAATTCGGCTGGTATTTGATCAGATCCCAGTGCTTTTCCCATAGCTAAGCCCTTAATTGCTTTTAATCTTTCTTCTAAGGTAATTTCTTTATTCAATATTGATAGTTGGTCACTACCAATTTGTGGTACTTTAAATTCACACCAGAAGCTCTCTTTCGAATTTTTTATCAATTTCTTCAGGTGAAAAAATGTTTTGAGAATATTTATTAAATTGTGTTAAAATATCTTTTGGATTGTTATATTTAGTTCCCTCCATGACAATTGTCCCAATATAATTATTCTTTTTTTCTGCTCTTGGATAGGTTGGCAAGCATTTTGGCCGTTTTAGGTGAAAATCTACTGAATGCTACTTTATTTCTAATCTCTTCCTGAACCCTTCTTTGATCTAAAAATATTTCTCTTTCTAATTTAGTCCTTTGATATACTTTCTAATTATCATTGGTTGGATTTTCTATGTATCTAACATATTTATTTTTAAGTTTATTGGATAATTAGATATCCCTGTTCCTGAATTTTTTCTTTCTATTTATCATGTGTGCTTTTATTTCCCCTCTAAGGTATGCTTTTGCGGCCTCCCTATACTTCTTCCTTTGAGCGATATTCTCTATTATATAGATCATATTCCCTCCATTTCTGTATCAACCAGTTTCTGAAATTAACATTTGTGAATAAAAAGGAGGGGACATTTTTTTTCCCCACACTGGCTCTTCCACCTATTCCCCACCTGGACAGACAACAAAATAATTCTGAAATAATTATGTTTTGGATATCTGTAGTGATTTCTAAGCTTAGTAAAGCTTTGCTTATTAAAAACATATCAATTATTGAAAATGTGTAGTGTACCTTAGACTCACAAGTAAATTGTCTTTCATCTTGTTGGATTCTCCAAATGTCCTTAAGTTTAAGACTCTTCGAGAAGTTAGTTAGAATCTTTGCTTCCTTTCTAGATCTGTAAGAGTTCCTATTTCTTAGTCTGTCCAAATGGGGAATAAAAACACTATTAAAATCACCTCCAATTATTAACTGTGTATTTATCATGTTGATTAATTTAGCAAATTTATCCCAGAATTCCGGCCAACATTCATTTGGGGGATATAGGTTACATAGGGTAAACATAACATCATTAATTTTTAGTTCTAGAATCACATATCTCCCTTCTTCGTCTTTATCTTGGGATAATATCTGATAGTCTACATTTTTATTAAAAGCACATGCCACCCATCTCTTCCTTTTTTTTTGCTGCTGCTGTGTACACTTCACCGATCCAACCTATCCTTACTTTTTCAGCTTCCTTATCACTCAGATGAGTCTCACGTAAAAAGACAATATCTGGTTTGTATTTTTTAAGTTGGTGAACAATTTATTTTCTCTTAATTTGGGATGATATTCCCCCCACAATTCCAAGATAACAAGCTAAGTGTGTCTTTCATTATATTTCTCCTCTACTATATAAAACAGCCATCTGCCTGAGTACCTTGTCTCAACCTTTTCTAATAAGGTTATTTTGTTGTCACAGTTTATTTTAATTTTAGCAGGGTATATCATTGTGGCTTGAAAACCCTCCTTTATTAACTGTGTACACCATGGGGCCATTACTCTTCTTTTATTTGATGTTTCTGCTGAAAAGTCTTGGAATAATAATACTCTTTCTTTATTAATCTCTAGTGCTCCCTTTTTTAATATAATAAATATGCCATTATTAATAATATTAATAATATGCCATTATTTTTTGCTTGTCTTGAAAGTTTAAAAGCTTCACTAATATCGGTCTTTTAGGATATAAAGTATTTCCTTTGTTATAAGAGCTCCCTAATCTATGTACTCTTTCTACTGCCATGCTAGATAATTCTTTTGGCATGTCAAGCAATTGTGGTAATGTATGTGTAACAAAGTTCAATAAATCTGTATAATCTGACGTCTCTGGGAGACCTACTATCTTGAGATTATTTCTCCTATATCTATCCTTTAATTCATCCATTCAGGCTTGTATAGACTGTAAAGTTTTCAACTGTGTCTTGGATGTGGACTGTTGTGCATACTGTATGTCCTCTAAATCTGATACTCTATTTTCCATCTCCGTTAGTCTTTTGGAGAATTGCTTGAGTTCACTATTTAGCATAGATAATTCTGTCTTTACGCCCTCAAATTGTGGTAGAAAGATATCTGTAATTTGTTTAATCAAATTATTGGTATCTATAAGTGTACTTGAGCCTATCATAGTTTCTATTGGACTTGCCTCTGTACTACCTATACTGTTTCTAGGTTTCCTATCTTTGACTTTTGGCGGCGTTGTGTGAGAATCACTTTTACCAATCCCCAAGAATTTATCCATAAAAAAAAAACCCAATTAAAAAAAAAAAGAGAAAAGGATAGAAAAAAAATGACACACGGTGAAACAACTTGTGCAATTAATAATTGTAGTGAGGTGAATATTTTATGTGAAAAAAAAAAGACACAATTAGTGTGGCGTGTGTTGTAAGTGTTTAAGAGGTCTACTCTTAGACTTTATTTAGTAACTCTGGGAGGGTCTTAATGCCCTTCATATGTATAGAGTGAAAAACTGACGATAGTGCTAATATAACTAAATTGGATTGGAGACTTTTCATCAAAAGATTTCTCTTTTTCCTAATATATACAATTTATATATTCACGAGATGGAAGTACTTATACTGTTTACCAAATTACATATTATATCGGTTAATTCCTTGTTGCGATATATAGCTAGCTAGGTACTTATATGCCTTTATGCAATCTTTTTTTTACTAACAGACACTTTAAATCTTTTTTTTTCTTTTTGATCTATTCGATGGTGTGCATTTATAGACATATTAAAACAAAGAATGCAATATTCATTTAAATAATATAATCTATACAGAATATCTCCTGCCACCAAAATTGCTGTCTACTAACTATGGACTCTTTAAATAGCCATTTCTGTAATAAGTCAAGTCAGCTTTCCTTTACCATTTTCAGTTATGTATACGTTTCTTATTATATATCCTGACAGTAGAAACCTCACTTGGACAGATAAAAAAAGATCCAATATATGCCCTAATACCTTTGCAGATATTTCTTAGCTGCCCCCATTTTCACTGATTTCTTTTACTCTCCTTTAGATGCTTTTGTAAGCTTAAGAGACAATATGTGCATACCGAAGAGAAATAAGGGGAATAGATGGGTAACAGGGGGCCCTTATGTTCAATCAAAGCTGGTACTTTAAATAAATGGAAAAGAGGAGACACAGAGGCGCCAATATGGCCTAGCAACATATACACAGAGGTAGAGCAATACAAGGTGATATGGTACTCACAAAATTGGAGCACCCTATGGTGCAAATGGCGCAGGCTGGAGCTATTAGCAGTGGTCCAGCTCACTGTATATCCACAATGGAGACCAAAATAGAAGACCCTCAGGAAATGGTGGCAAAATAACAGACTAGGCTTCTATTCCAGTGGGAGATACAAAACAGCATCCACAGCAGAGTACAGTTTGGATATAAATGAATTAGCAATTAATGGTCAAACTCACATTGAGGAGCGCACCTCCAGGTGCAGTATAATCAGACTGGAACCTCTCAGTCGCCCAGTAGACTGCACTTCCGGCTAAAGTGAACTCAAAACGCCAGCCACACAGCATGTATCCAAACGAGATAGTTCAACAACAAAAAGCAAGTGTATCATAAAAGAATATATTTATTAAAAACAATGCAACACGTTTCTCAGCCCCTCTAGGGCTGTTTCATCAGGCTATACAATAAAAATATAAAAATGGATACACTTGCTATATACAGATAAAACACCTTATCATTGGTTAATCGGGCCTACCCACCCCCTACCCCAAAACCAATCCCATCAATGTACATAAATTAGTGGACTCCCACAGTCTAACAAACACACAGCTGATGCAAATTCCTAATAATGATGTCATTATTACACCTCAAAAAGCTATATTCTAAACCCATTTAATGAATATTTATGGGAAAATGGGCCCATCCCACAATTACAACCACCCAAACATGTCCCAAAAAATGTCACAGTCTCCCAAAGGGCTATGTAATCATATATCATAATATAAAAGTGTACCCCCAGAGAAAAGGCAACCCACCAGTTCCTTTGCCACTGAGCATGGAGACAATTCATCAATGAACCTAATTGAACCTGTTAGTCATTCAAATGTGCTGCCGTATATATGTGTAATACAATCACAGAGAATGTGTAGTGAATCTTAGAAATAATACTATAAGACCGTAAAGTTAAAAACATAAAAGTGATTGCTCTAAACGCCGTCATTGACGTCAACCAAGGGCGTGTGAAATTCTGTCCAATCCTCTATCGTGTAGTGAATCTCTGAATGGGCGTATATCCAAATGTGTATGTTCAATCCTAAAAGTTATTGTCTACATAATGAAGTAATCCATCGAATCGTAATCCATGTAATGAAATGGTCTGTCCAATCTCCTATCGTAAAGTCGGTGTCTAGGGGGCGTGTGTATAGGCATATTGGAACGTCATTTACATAGTAATAGAAACATCACTTTGTTAATAAATTTTGAATGATACGCTCTAGACCATACATAATGAGCAGAAGGATTCCCATGGCAACAAACAATATGTATCAAAGCAACGAAGAATTAAAAATCATTTGTTGGCTTTCGTGTATACAATTGACAGCCTAAGCAAAAATACATATATGCAAAAGCCTACTATACCTAAGAGGGGTGGAAGAAACATGTAAGAATGACAAAAAAGAGTATATAATGCTATTAACCCCTTGTGTGACAGGGTCAATAACATACTTAATAAAGGGCCTGTGTATGTGATTGAAACATTGCACAGAGACTAATATGAATGTGTGTGGATACTTAATATGTACAACATAAACAATAATAATCTTAAAAAATATATATATAT
>CAJPDP010898409.1:0-13148 GCA_905336975.1 Bombina variegata variegata
AAACTTGCATTCTTGCTTTTCAAATAAAGATACCAAGAGAATGAAGAACATTTGCTAAAAGGAGTAAATTAGAAAGTTGCTTAAAATTGCATGCTCTATCTGAATCACAAAAGAAAAAAAATTGGGTTCAGTGTCCCTTTAAGATGAGTTTTCTAATTTCACACAAACCACAAGGTCTGAGTGGCAGATTCTATAATATTTGCATAAACGTTTGGGATTGTCCCTGCAAGTGGCGAGCTGTCTCCCATACAAATAATGAGAACTCTCTGCTAGGTAAAAGTTTGCAATTGAGGGTGAAGTACAGTGGGGGAAACCGGCGTGTTTTAAAATTTGAATATTATGCTTAAAGGGACAGTCGACACCAAATTTAAACTTACATGATTCAGATAGGGCAATTTAAACAACTTTCTAATTTACTTTTATAATCAAATTAGCTGTCTTCTCTTGTTATTCTTTGTTGAAAGCTAAACCTTGAAGGCTGCCTCTTATTTCAGTGCATGTTTATAGCTTTTCACAGCAAGACACTGCTAGTTCATGTGTGCCATACAGATAACATTGTGCTCACTCCTGTGGAGTTATTCATGAGTCAGCACTAACTGGCTAAAATCCAAGTCAGTAAATAGCACTGAGATAAGTGGGCAGTCTCCAGAGGCTTAGATACAAGGTAATCAGAGGTAAAAAGTATATTAATATAACTGTATTGGTTATGCAAAACTGGGTAATGGATAATAAAGGAATTATCTATCTTTATAAACCATAACAATTTTGGAGTAGACTGTCACTTTAAGGCTTCAAACAAATTGATCTCCTGCCCCCATGTGCTGGGAAATTGGCCATTGCAGTTTTAGAATGTTCTTCAAAATTGATACAATTCTGACAAGGTCTGTGAAACTGTCCAAAACGGTAAACGGGAATTTCTCTTCAGATAGTGTCCAGCACTTGGGCCCTGGTGGCATTGCACCTGCTGCACAAGTGGTAGTTGTGCCCCTGCAAGTACAACTTTGCTAAGATAAAGAAAATATGTATATTGACTGCTGCATAAATGCTTTTTCTGTGCCCAGCTGACCATAGTAAAAAAAACAAAGCTAGCATATTCAATTTATGCCAGGCTAAGTGATCAGGCAATGACATAGGCAACTAAAAAGGTTCAGCTAAATAAGGATAAAGAATCTATCTAATCCAGAAGGGTAGAAATGAAAAGACTAATGTTCAGGCAACTCATATCTACTGTCAGACATTTCTCATATCACATTTATTTTAAAACAAAAATAACATTTAAATAGGAAACATCTATTGTATAATTAAGCTTTTGCCCTTTATACATTTCTATCATAGGTAAGTTCTGGATAGAAAGAAAACTTTAATCATTCGCTTAGAGAATTCTCATTTTAATGTACTGTAATATGTCTTTGCCTCTAAAAGACACAATAGGTCAAGGTGCATCTATGCTTCAATTGCCTCAGAATCCATCCTAATTAAAACATACAAATTAATTTCACAGCTGTCCTGTGCTTATTCTAGCAATTTAGCAGCAAAAATACTTGACACCCTTTTGATTGGTGTTATGTCTTGGTACCGGGTTTCACCAGCGCTGATAAAAATGGAATCTGACACATAAATGCAGTATAACAGTAGCCGTGTTTACTATGAACTTATTGCAATCATATAGCTCAGTATTCAGCTGAAATATATCTGGGTTTAGCTGTACAAATCAATTGGTCAGATGAGATTTGCTTGGTATTTTGGGTCTGGTCAGTTCTTTTGGATGGGATCAGACTGATATCCCCCAGGAACGTTCTCTGTGAAAGATAGATTGGGGGGGGAGGCTGCACCCTTGATGGGTACTATCCTATAGGGGATAGTAACCATGGTTACTGATCAGCTGAATACTTCACCTGTGCACTGGTTCAGCTATAATGAAAACCTGGCCTGTTGGGGGTACTTGAGGACCGCGGTTGAGAAACTGATCTAAATGATGCCCCTCTAATTTATAGTAAAAAACAAACAAAAACAAGAAGCATCAATGTCATAATCAAATGTGAATCTATAATGTGTTTTTGAAAATGCTGAGTATCTGAAACTTATTACACCATTAATAATTGTATAAAAACAAAAGGGTGATTGAAAGGACACTGAAACTAAATACATTTGCTGAACTTAGGTTACACTGCAGGTATATGAAGGAGAATTACTGCACATGTGCAAACACCTCAGCACTGGAACGTAGTGACAGATTTCAAGATGGCGGCACCCATGACTAGAGGGAAGGCAGGGAATATCCTCAATACTATACTTATAAAATGGATTTAGTGTTTAATGTCCCTTTGAAACATAAATTAAAAGTTGTAGACAGGAATCCTGAAACAGCCGAGAGCTACATATCAAATCACATTATATTATACATTATTCTAGAGATACATTTCATGTTGCTTGCCAATTCCAGTCATCTCTGTGCAGATGTGTAGGTTTCTGGGTATATAGTTAGGGCTTGTGGTCCTTCCCTTGCTTATTCAGATAGGTGTATATATAAGGTCTATATTTGTTCATTAATAATGTTTGTTTTCTGGCCCTGTGGTAGGAAACAAAATCCAATGTAATTCTAAATGTTCCTCACTGCTCAGATCTAGAGTATCTGAGAAGTCTGTATCCCTCTGCATTTTTGTAAAATTCCACTGATAATTCTGATGTATTTATTGTTTTAATAAATCAATCAAAATCCATTATTGCAACATAATGACGAAACTAAAAGTACTGGCCTAAATGCACTTCACTACAGGTCACTAGTTTCTTATATTGAGCAGACTGAGCTCTCACAATGACTCGGCTCACTGTACTCCTGAATCTAGAAATTGCCAGTTGTGGTGTGATGTCTAATAATGTCTCCAAATGAAAAAAGTGCAACAAATTTAATAAAAGCAAACATAAAAACCCATCATAGCCTATTTAAAAACATTTTGCACTAGTATTGGGACGCTTTCTCATCTGTATTCGCTGTTTCACTGTCATTATGATAACATCATTTCCATTCTTTGTCTTCAACAGGAATTATATCAAACTGCACATTAGGGAAATGTATGCAGCAAGGTAAGGTTAGTGAAGCCTGCCAAGTGCTCTTCCAGTTTTCAGGACTGGAAATTCCCTAATTTTCCGACTTAAAGGGACATGAAACACTAAATAAATGCTATATAGAATGATGCATTCAAAGAAAAGATTAGTCTGAGAATAACACGTAGATGTACTTTTTAAAGTTACATCCTTTGAGTGCTAAGCTGGATTTCATTTTTTTCAGGTTTTTTTCAGATCCCCAGATCTGTAGCTGCTTAGATGCCTGAGAATATACAGTCTTATAAGCAGCATGCCCCCTTTCCCTATACTTTGTATTGTAAATTTTAAATAAAGTTGCGCGGTGACGTCATCACGTCATTGCGCATGCCGTCACCACACGTAACGGGAAGCACCGGCGATGCCTGTCACTATACAGGCCCGATCGCCGGGGTGGGAGTTGGTGGGAGCCCCCAGATTGCTCTAAAGGTGGGTGAGTGCTAGCAACGGCTCTGAGCCGTCAAAGGGTTAAATATTGGCAAAATAATTGTAAAGTTTTAGTGCCTATAAAACAATGGGAGCTGCCATGTTGTAACTTAGGTTATATTCTCTGCTGTAGCCAATTAGGGACAGTTATAAATAGGTCACTAGAGAGTGTGCAGCCAATAGCTGTGTGTAATATAACAGTGTTTTGCACTTCCATTACTAACAGGGAGTAAAAAGCTCACAATATCAGAATGGAATTACAGGAAAAGGGGACAAAATAAATAATGAAAGTATATTGCAGACTTTTTTTATATATATATATTATTTATCATTTTATATTACCATCAAGTGTTTAATGTCCCTTTAAAGGGATAGAAAGGTCAAAATTTAAGTGTGTGTGGGTGCATTTCAATTTAAATTATAAGCATTTTTGCAATATACTTCCATTAGCACAAATGCTGCTAGTAAATGTTATCACTGTTTTTTTGCAGCATACGCACATATCCTGTGAGGGCCCGTGCACTAGTATTCAAACAAAACACCTTCTCAGAGAGTCAGCAGTAACTTGTATGACAAATTACTTTTCCAGAAAAATACACACCACAGCCACCTCTTTGAGAAGGTTTGGTGTTTGAATACTAGTGCACGGCCCTCACAGGATATGTGCATATGCTGCAGAAAAATAGTAATAGCTTTCCCTAGAAGCATATTTGCTAATGGAAGTATATTGCAAAAATGCTTCTATTTCAAATTAAAATGCACCATTTCAATTTTGACCTTTCTATCCCTTTAAATTACAGGAAAAGGGGACAAAATAAATAATTTAAGTATATTGCAAACTTGTTTTACTGTGCATAATTACTTATTTTATATTACAGTCTCATTGTGTTTACTGACCTTATTTAAAAAAAAAAAAAAAAAAACTAATCTAAACACTAATCTAAATAGATTTTGGGATGTTTTAAAATCAGTCGCAATCCTAAGTAGTTTTTCATGTTTTTGAGTCCTTTTTTAGGAGGCTGAAGTTCCATGTGTATTTGGGGGAAAAAGAAACTAACATAGTTTTCTGTTTTTACTGAAATTTATTGACATTCATTTAAATAAGTTACAAAAATAAAACTCTTTATTTAGTGAGTAGAGACAACAGCGGTTTGCATGGTGTGTTTGTCCGCTATTCCCAGCACCAGAACCTGAGTATGACGAAAGCAGCATTAGATATGGACAGAGTAATGAAACTTAAACTCATTTTATATTCACAGTACTATCCTTTTTATAAAAAGATGTAACCTAACCGAATGTTTAATTTAATCCCATAAAGTGATGGCTTCTCAAGCCAATGAGATAGCTCAGCTGGTTAATCAGCCAACTGCAGGACCTATTAAAGGGATAGGAAACCCAATTTTTTCTTTCATGATTCAGATAGAGCCTGCAATTTTAAGCAACTTTCTAATTTACTCCTATTATCAATTTTTATTTGTTCTCTTTGTATCTTTATTTGAAAAAAGCAAAAATGTAAGCTTTGGAGCCGACTCATTTTTGGCTCAGCACCTGGGTAGGACTTGCTGATTGGTGAATACATTTAGCCACCAAACAGCAAGCGCTACCCAGGTGCTGAACCAAAATTGGGCTGGCTCCTAAGCTTTCATTCCTGCTTTTCAAGTAAAGATACCAAGAGAACAAAGAAAAATTGATAATAGGAGTACATTAGAAAGTTGCCTAAAATTACATGCTCCATCTGAATCATGAAAGAATTTTTTTTTGGGATTCCTATCCTTTTAAGACTTCAATATTGCTGGTTCTAGTCCTGCCAGGGCAACTCAGTCATCGGTCTTTCTTCCTTTCATGCATGGCACAATCAATTAATTAATTAGGTTAATAATAGCTGTTATTTATCAGCCTTTGCTAATAAGGTGTGCCAGACACCCACAATAGTTTCTGTTCTACCCCACATCTAAACAGTGTTAACAGCCATCGTTTTTTAAGTCATTTTTTTTTTACATGTGCTTCACTCAGACAGGGCAGAGAAAAGTGATGACCTTCGCCAAAATCCCTATCCAGCCTCGATCTGTAGCTTTGTGGCAAGGCCCGAAATAAGATAAGATCTACCATAACACTAATGTTGGTATTTTATTAAAGGAACAGTAAAGTCAAAATTAAACGTTCATGATTCACATAAAGCATGGAAATTTACACAACTTTATATTTCTATTACCAAATTTGCTTTGTTTTCTGGGCATCCTTTATTAAAGAGCATCAGCAATGCACTACTGGGAGATAGCTGGTGATTGATGGTTGCACATATATAACTCATGTCATTTGCTCACCAGAAGTGTTCAGCTAGCTCCCAGTAGTGCATTGCTCTCTTCAGCCTACTCTTCAACAAAGGGTACCAAAAAAACAAAGCAAATGTAATAATAAAAGTAAAGTTGTTTAAATGGTATGCTCTATTTAAATAAAGAAAGTTTAATTTCAATTTACTGTCCCTTTAATGGTCTTCTTGCTACTGACAGGAAAGACCACACAGAAATACCCTTCACTGCAGTAAATCATCCTAAAGATGGAAAAAACTGCTATAAAGTGCATAATAGACTCACTCACCAGGGCTGGCTCAACCATGGGATCAAGTGAGTCCAATGGACCCAGGCAGCACTTCAGTGACTGAGTCAGTCACTGTCAGACCCAGACCACTCCTGTCCTCTGTCTCCGTGAGGGAAATCACAGGCTCCCAGCAGCAAAACCTCATTATGCACAGACAAAGAACTGGTCAAAGGTCTGACAAGTGCATCTCTTCCCTAGATTCCTTCCCCCTTATTGTGCAATTGTTCATGAGCATTGGTTGCATGCAGGTAGGCAGGCTTAGTGAGGTCAGTGGCCATGCATAGTAGGTTATGATGCTAATAAGTAATGTTACTACTGGGGAGGGGGCGTCGCTGCATTCCCTGACCCAGGCAGCACAATATCTTGAGCCAGCCCCGTCTCTCACAGCAGCTGCTGCTGCGATGCCTTTGATACAGTAAGGTCCAGCAGCAGCAGTTTTCTATAAACAAGATATAACATTTTAATTTGTGAGCAAATAAAAGGGATCAGTAAAGTCAAAATTGTTTAGATAGAGCATGACGTTTACAGCAACTTTCTACTTTACTACTATTATCAAATTTAAAACTAGAAGTGAATTGGAAAGTTGTTTAAATCTACATAAATAATTTGGATTTGACCGTTCCATTAATATCTACACACTTCATAGGACTTAATAACTTTGGGTCAGACAATCTTCTCTACAGAGTTTTCAATCATGAGCTCTGGTGAACAGCTCCAATGTTTGTGCTAAGTTATCATTTTCTTTGGAATTTGTAAATGGAAATAATTATAAAACAATGCAATAATAAATATGTACATCAATAACTAACAGCGCTCATCCTAATATACAAACAATACCTGCTAAAAATGTCCCAAATAAAGTTCTTGAAGAGAAAAATATGAATATATGGAGGAATTTGGTCACCTTAAAAATCTTTCCACAAAGACTTTACAATATTGTTTGCAGGTCATCTCCTTCAAGGGTCTCAGACCACGGATGATCCTCTAAACATCTCTAAGAGACATAAAAACACAATTAGCGCCACATAGCGCATCAAACGGCAAAGAATATGGCAATGGACAACCAGCCAAAAAGTTACTCACATATTGTGAAACACCATGAAAATCACATCTATAATCTCACTCACTACAGTTCCAGCAACCAGCAGACAGGACCCATTGGAAGATGTACTGTATTTATTAAAACATGTTAAATGTATAAAATAAACACTGTATAGCACTCAAAGCAGTGATAACAAAATTAAAAAAATAAAATGCAATGTGTTTCTCAGCTCTAAGGCTCATCAGGACAAACTGGAAATATCCTACACCCCCCCCCCCCAAGGGCTACTTATAAAAACAATATTTTTCATACAGTACTTTCTCCACGAAATAGCTCAAAGTGCTTATCACACAGACCTTGGCTTATAAACACTAATTAGTATCCAATAAATAAAACTCAAGTCAAACCACTGAAAGATGAAAGACCGAGGTAGCCCTAACTGAGAGTCAAACCTGCAACTGAGGTATAAACAGGTGCAGAAGCTAGCTAATTAACCATCTGAAACATAAAAACAATGACTGACGGCAGATAAGAACCAAGAGAGTTGGTCATATTTCCCTTAAAAGTGTAATTAATCATTATGATACCCTTATGAATATCAAGGGCATCCTTCAATGCACTCACTGTCTTTGACCTTACCACCTCTACTGGAAGTCTATTCAATGAACTTAACGTCTCACCAGCTGATATATAGATATGTATATATTTGCATTCCTAGGCTGTAACTAATGCAACTGGACATTGCAAACTATGCACAAGACAAACTGACTCACTAAATGTAAGATACTATTATATATGCAGAGCTAGTTGAAGAATGCATCTGAGAACCTTGCAGATGTGTTTTAAATGTTTGATGAACTGGAATCTGATGGACAATGAATACATTAAACATAATCTCATGGTGCTCATTAGAAGACAAAACATCAAGTTATACTAAACAGATATGATTTACAGGTACATTTATCATTTTCAAAACAAACCTCACTATAGGTTTATGGAATGTTATGTGCAGGAACAAAATATAAATAAATAAATAGATATCAGGTAGTAGAACTGTACAGAGATGTTCCCCTATCATCATTTAGTTTGCTTCTTGTACTTAAGATTTCAAGTTCCTATATTAAAATAATATGCAGCATAAATAATAAAAAGGTAAATACTAGGTAGTAGTGTACCTAGAAAATAGGTCCTGGTGTTGGCAAAATGTCTTTCTACTCTGGCAGACAAGGGTCACAGCCGTACCGCTCCCTTTGATGCATGCACCAGTAGCACTGCACACACAAATATTATTTCAAATTTTTTTGTGTGAATGCTAGATTTTGATATTTATAATACAATTTTGTTACCAGAAAAAGAAAAGCTAAACATTAGGGTTTGGCTACACCTGACCAAGTTGTTATGATGCATGCACCATAATTACTGCATAGAAGAGCTGCCGCTGGAAGCAGTGTGTGCCTTTAATACTGCAGTATGGATTTTGTAAATGTCTCTTATCGAAAAAAGAAGGGGTGATCCAACTGTTTGACTAAAGGTTTAGAAAATGAATTCTCATAGTTTGAAACACAGCGATAGGCCGTCTCCCAGGGGGAGGATGCTCAGTGATACTCGGGCGTCCCGTAGAATTGCTTCGTTTAGCTGGTGCATTCCTATCTCCGTCACAGCTGCACGTTCTAGTTTAAGCACAGTTCCACCACACAATACCTATTACAAGGAAAGACAACACGTGAAATGTTCAGTACTGCCCGGTGCACAACTATCTGCATTTACCAACACAGATAACTGTTTTTCATAAGCACAAACTGAACTACAGTCATTTGTTCCATATCAAATAATATAATGTACAATTTAAATGTTTAAAATGTATAGCAAACATGCATATGAAATAGTACTATTTAAACATTTGTATTTATTTATAAATTTTTTGTATAAAAAAGGTTCAATTAAAAGGACATGAAACCCACATTTTCTCTCTTATGATTCAGATAGAGCATGCAATTTTAAACAACTTTCTAATTTACTTCTATTATCTAATTTGTTTAATTCTCTTAATATCCTTTGCTGAAAAGCAAATCTAGATAGGCTCATTAGCTGCTGATTGGTGGCTACACGTAGATGCCTCGTATGATTGGCTGACAAGTGTGCACTGCTATTTCTTCAACAAAGGATATATAAAGAATGAAGCAAAATTAGATAATAGAAGTAAATTGGGATGTTGTTTAAAATACATTTTATTCCAGTTCAAGAACATCCAGATTTCATAGGGTTGCCATATTGCCACTTTAAAGGACATATATAAAAAATACAGCTGTCAGGGTTCTTATAATGGAACGTTATACAAAACATTTCTTTTAACAGACCCTGACATGTATTTTTCATAAGTGCCCTCAATATGGCAACCAATATTTTATAAAAATACAAAAAATCAAAACAGTAAAAACAAGAAAAAATTGTTTAATATTCTTTTAAAGGAACATGCAACTTTCCAATTTACTTGTATTATCATTCTCTTGGTATCCTTTGTTGAAGGAGCAGCAATGCACTGCTGGGAGCTAGCTGAACACACCCAGTGAGCCAATTACAAGAGTTATATATGTACACAAAATAATAAAATCAAATCCCAAATGAATGTATTATACAAAACATGTCCTTCCTTTAAGTTTAGTAAAATCACTATTACAGTATAACGGTAAGGCAATTATTATAAGTGTGTAATGTACCCCATCTATAGCTAATATCCCTCCACTCCTCACAAGCCGTAGACATTTTTCATAATACTTCTTGTAATCCTGCTGGTGGGTCATATTAACAGAGACCAGGTCAAATGTGCCGTCTTCCCCCGCCGAGAGCAAATCATCTGTGTAAAAATATAAAAATTCACTCAATATCATAATAAAAAAAACACAAAACAAATTAACGTTAATAGCAAAATGATATTTTATTTAATAAAATATAATAACAAATTTTCATTAAAAATGTTTTGAAACAAGCTTATAAATTATATCAGGTGCAGAGCAGATATCAATCGAGGCAGCAACTGACAGTATAGGTAGATATCTACATCCCAGAATGCAATCAAATCTATGCACTTCAAAAATGTTCCTGGTTGCATAAGTGGAAGCCAAAGCAAATCAATGATTATTAAATACTAAATAAATGCTGGATATAAGGATGTTTTCAAAAGCAAAGATTAGTTTGAGAATAACATACAGATGTATTTGTTTAACATTTATATTAGTTGATATTTGTTATCTTCTGTGCTGAGGCAGTTAGGAACACTTATAAATTACCTTTAATGTAAAGGAGAGTCACATTTTTATACTGCATCTTAGTCCTGCCTTTATCAATTCCCTATGCTGTTAAGTTGTCACTATCTGATTTGTGATGGTGGCTTCCAGACTAATCATGAGTGCCACCATGTTGAAATTTGCCTTTCACTGCATTCCAGTGCTGTCGTGTTTGCACGTGTGCAGTAACTCTCCTTCAGATACCTGCAGTGTAACCTAAGTTACAAAATGGCGGCACCCACGATTTGAGGAAGGTTTATGGAAAAAATGTCCTTTTAATGCAAGCTGCTACTTTTGAAATAAGGAAAAGAAGGGGAAAATGATGCCATATATTTAATGTTATATTATTTTAAAACATTAAAAAAAATGTTTTTATAACACAATATTATTAAAATAGTGAATGCTTCAATAATGAAATATTAAAGTTTTTATGTTTTTTCTTTTAGTCTCAGTTGCTTAGGTAATGTTGATGATAATGCACAGCTGGGAGCTGCCTATGGGCACATTTACTCTTAGACAGCAGCCTTATCCTTTTTAACTTATCTCTCCAGTATTTTCCAGTTTAGTTCAATAGGATTTAGCATTATTATTATACAAGTGGAATCTACAACTCTTTCATATACTTTGGGTAACAGCACAGTTTTGGTTGTCGATTTAGATCCAGCTAAATATTCTTTAAAAAGACTACAAATTATATTAAGACGGAGTCTATTTTACAAGAACAAAATCTTGGTTTAAAAAAAAAAAAAAAAAAAAAGGTATTTTAGAGGATCATTTAAGGGACATTGTAGTAGAAAAATGACAAAAATAATTCGGAAGAACATCGTTTGCACAATTCATCATGGAACTCTTTGTGTTTAAGAGGTTAAACACATAGCTAAAGTACCATTCCAGAGCTGCAAGCAATGCAGCCCCTGAGTTAAACTCAGCCAGTAACTGGGTCACATGACTATCTCACTGGCCGTTTCCTGCTTGGGACCAGCAGTTCTCTCCTAATACCAAGCAGGACTTTACCTATGTGTTTAATAGGTATGTACACTATTTTGGGTTTTGTTATTCATTAGTGAAACAAAGGATGAAAATGGCAGAGACCTGCTGCATGCAGCTATTTTCAGCACTGGATTTATTTAACAAAAAGTGCAACACAATTTTGTGGGGGTCAGACACATAAGGGTTTCAGAGTGAGCAGTGCAAACGATGACATGCTATAAACTTCTACAGTGCATGTTTAAAGGGGCATGTTACTCTACAGTGCATGTTTAAAGGGGCATGTTACTCTACAGTGCATGTTTAAAGGGACATGTTACTCAAAAAATGTAATACAGTCCATACTAAAGAGCAGAATTGAAAACTATTTGCAGTAAAAGCTGTAAATGTAAAGGGATATAAAGTAGCAGGAAGAAGTTGCTCTAATATTACAGCATATTATTATTGTACTGTTGTTTGCACAAAACAATGAGTTTAACCCCTGTAAACAGTTACAGTCAGCTCTAGTGCAGCTATGCAGTACTGGGAGCTAGCTGAGCATATCTGGTGAGCCAATGACAAAAGACAGATGTGTATAGCCCCCAATCCCCAGCTAGCTACCAGTAGTGCATTGCTGCTGCTGGGGATATGTACATATGCTATCAACAATACCAAGAGAGTCAATTTGATAATGATTTTAGAAGTGTCTTAAAATGAAATGTTCTATCTGAATAGTGAATATTTAAATTTCACTTTTGTATCCCTTTAAACTAACACAGCAGTATCAGTTGTGTATTTCCTGCTTATGTTCATTGACTGACAGGTACCTACTAACCATTAACAGGAAGTACAATAAGCATTTGTTGGAAGTATATACAAATATGTTGTAATTAGGATTCTGAACACCCTCTGGTGCTCTGAATCAACAAGAAACTATTTCCTTTATTGAGATGACTAAAAACAGCCATTCTGCTCTAAAAGACAAATACTGCCCCTAGTGCTCAACGTGTGAAATACATTTTATTGATTCTTGTCCACCACAAGTTGTACATATCAGCCAATAAGCAGGTATACATCAGTATGCAATTATCATATTTTGCATCCATTTTACAAAAACATTGTAGTCTTTCAAAAGCAACAAAATAAATAATACTTGTAGGGAGTGAAGAGAGCACTGGGTGTATTTACAGGTTTAGCAGCCAGGAAAGTTTTTTTTTGTTTATAAATATAAATGTATAATAATATATCTAATTAGGAGCAAGGAGTATTTTTTTTGCCAAGCCCTGGTGTAAAAAGCCACCTAGTGTCTCCTACGATATAGCCAATCACTGATCTTACTACTAATGTATTTCTAATTTTGAAAAAAAACTTGGATATTTGGATAAGAGGTAATATGACTTACTAACCAGCTATTTGCTCTGCAGGTTTATCGCTCACAATAATCTTATGGTCCACGCCGGCCTAACGAAAAAACAAAATACATTTTCATTTAAACAAAACAAAAAATTAAATTATCATAAACCATACAGGACACTTATCACATATTGCTAATATATATATAGTAAACAACAGAAGTGAGTAGACCCCAGTGCAACATCACTTAAATGTCAAATGATTCAAAATTGTATAACCTAACAGTAACTGCATTATGTCTAAGTTTTACAGTAGGGTATTTGCTCTTATGTAAAATTAAAAACTAATAGTTTAGATTTACTATATTAAAAATACCG
>CAJPDP010899238.1:0-12211 GCA_905336975.1 Bombina variegata variegata
ACTTAGATAATAAGGGCTATCTCCTCTGAGTATGTTTGTATATTCAGATATCAGTTCAGACTAAGCGACTGCTTTTTCAGATAGGGAAAAACTCTTTACACTGGCCTCCTTTGAAATGGATAATTGGGACATTCTGGCTTGTAATGTGTATTCTAGTCACAGCATATACATATACTTTACATATGTATAAGTATTTAATATACATATACATGATATCTCATATCTCTAGGAAATGCAAGAAATCAGAAATCCCAACTGTAACATTGAGAAATGGCAATTAGCAAACAAGTTATTACAATCTTTTTTTTATTTCATACTCACATTTTCTTAACCTTTTAAGGCCGTTATGGCGTTCTATTCCATCCTGACCGTGCCAGGCTTTAGAGCCGTTAGGGCAGAACAGAACCTCCTAGCTGTTTGGCTGTTCTGAAGCCAACAGTGCTTCCTGGATGTGATCGCGGTCTGGAGGGCGTGCCTAGAGTCATAGGGACTCCCTTGATCTAATCCCATCATTGAAATTTTGCGATTGTGCACATTGTTCCGATGTAGACAAAGTAACCTGGTCATCAAAGGGTTAAGTACAATGCAGTCTTATTTAGGAATGAGATTTTTCCCTACAATCACTTCATTGTGATCTGGAGTTGTTTGTTTTAAACCTTAATCTTCTAACAATTATAGAAATGATAAAACTTAGCGGCTTCATAATTTACAGTATGAAAACTGAAAATAAAATTTTAAAAAGATAAGAATAATTGCGGCCATGTTCTTCTACAAGAAAACGATTTTGTGTACTGTCATTCTGGTTTTTAGATAAAAACTTATCAAATCAAGAAAAGTTAATCAGTTATGGAAAACATTAAAAGAAAATACTTTAAGTGGTGCACTAGATTTTTTTTGTTCACACGCTAACTGTGTTCAAAGTTACATTTTAACACGGCAGCATTTGCTTGTGCATTACAAGTTGAAAATAGCGCAAGAGCAAAAGATCAAGTGCGCTAACTTCAGGACTTCGGATATCGTGCCCGTGCTAACTTATTTTCCCTGTAGACTTCTATGGGGCACTACTACAAACATATGTATACATCTAAACACATAAATACACGCATATACACATATATATAGACATGTATACACTTATATATAAATACACATATTTAGACATATACTGTATATATACATTGGGACACTTCCCAGTCAAACACCTTGCTATATACTTTATCCCTTTTAAAACCTTTTTATTATTACTTAAGTTATATTTTTTAATTAAACAGTGTATATTAGAGTGTAATAGTTTATTTTGATATGTCTTTGATGTTTTGTGAACAACTCTTAGGGGCCGATTTACTAATGTGCGGGCGGACATGATCCGCTGTAGCGGATTATGTCCGCCGCACATTGATAAATGCCAACAGCATACGCTGCCAGCATTTATCATTGCACAAGCATTTTAGCCAATCGACCACTAGCAGGGTGTGTCAATCAACCCGATCATATCCAATCGGGATGATTGGTATCCGCCGCCTCAGAGGTGGCAGATGAGTTAAGGAGCAGCAGTCTTACGACCACTGCTTCTAAACTTCCGCTTTAGGAAGCGGAGTGGGTAGGAAGCAGAATCCACTGCTTCATAAATTGACCTAATTCTTAATGCTAATTCTTCTAGCACAATTTCTGTTTGCACTCAAGCACAACCTTTCAACTTATATGTGTGCTAGTTAGCATGGTTTCGATATTACTTATCGTGCTGCGCACTAAAATCAGTGTGCCACTTGTATTTTAGCCCATAAGCACTGATTAAACATGCCCAGTATACCCGTCATGCCTATATCCAAATGGGATTAAGATTGTTTATCATTTATCAGAATAGATCTGGATTACAAAAGTTTAATTTTACACGTTAGTGATATTTTTCTTAGACACTGTAAAAAGGTATTTGTTTTGGGGTGTATTTTCAAACTACTTGCCAGCTCTTTGTGCATTAATGTCTAGTATTGAGAAATATAAGTTTTGGACAATGTTTGTAATGGGTAAAATGGTACTTAGTTTAATGTAAACACAGTGCTGATTCTCATTTAGAGATTCCTATTGATTTTAATCGCAGACACAAATAGTAAACCGCAGGTGATATTTAGGAAGTCAGAAAATCAGGTCAGTCTACTGCTTAGGGATGTTAAAGGGACAGTAAAGTCAAAACTAAACTTTCATGATTCAGATAGGGAATGCAATTTTAAACAACTTTCCAATTTATTTATTTTTATCAAATTTGCTTTGTTCCCTTGGTGATATTTTTGAAAAGCTAAACCTAGCTAGGCTCAAACTGATTTCTAAACCATTGAAAACCCCCTCTTAGCTCAGAGCATTTTGAAAGTTTTTCACAGTTAAACAGTGTTAGTTCATGTGTGTCATATAGATAACTTTACGTGAGTGAGCACAATGTTATCTAGGAGTCTTCACTGATTGACTACACTGCATGTCTGTCAAAAGCACCTAGATAAGGAGGCTGTCTGCAGAGGCTTAGATACAAGGTAATCACAGAGGTAAAAAGCATATTAATAAAACTGTAGGTAATATAAGAACACAGAAGCACCACATGGCTCAATATTGTTTGATAACAAAAATAATATGGTCGCAGATAAATACACTTACATGTAGTGTAGCACCCCTAGTGGTGCAGATGGAGCAGTCTGGGATCAGTTAGCAGTCACCCAGAAGACTGACCTCCGGTGGATATTCGATGATCTGCAGATAGTGATATAGAACACAAAAGGGCCTATATGGCCTAGTATTGTTTGTACAGGCAAAATGAGAAAAAGACAATGTGTAATACACTCACATTTAGTAGGGCACCTTCCCTGGTGCAGTCTAAGCAGGCTGGGTTCAATACAGTCAACCAGCAGACTTAAAACCCGTGGTCTGGAGCTCCCCAGGATTCACAGGTGGAGATGTAGAGAATGGTAGGCAGGATGATTGGAGTAGATAATAGTAAAGAATAGTCCGGCAGCAAGAGGTAAGTATAAAAAAGTACTTACTTTATTTAAAATGGTATAAAAGCAACGCGTTTCTCAGCCTGTCAAATGGCTGTTTCATCAGGCTTAATAAAATGTATGTTATACACTTGCTATATGTATACCAGACTATCCTAAATTAATAAACTACACCTGGGTGAGGTGTTATTCAATTAGATGGTCATGTGAATAATTTAGCCAATCACAAATGATATATGAAATGACCTCATATTGTAAACAAATGTTCATTCATCATCTAAAATTATATAACCAAAATATCAACTATTATAGTTAATATAATTATATATACACACATTTATTAGCAGTCACCATTCACTTTACATCACACAGGCTTTTACATTTCATGATAGTAGTCATATATGTTTATGAACTTTATCGTAAGCGATAATATATAAAACAGCCCGTCATTAAGAAAGCTTACACTAATTTGCTTATTGTTTGGTTCTGATCATGACGTGTCACGCATCGTGTCCAATCAGTATCACCTATAGCCGACCTTTCATCTTAGGAAACGTCATTCAGATCATTGCAATGTTTGTAGACAAACATACGAACAGTAAATGTTTGCTAGAGACAACAGCTCACTATGTGAACGGGTTTACAAAACCATTGCACACAATTGTAGTAAGTAGAACTCGTTATAGTGATTTAGGAATTTAGAAGCCAGCGATATACACTTTTAAAGCCACACGTATGGATCACTGTGGAACACACAAAAATGTATCTATGAACAACATTTTACCTAAACAATTATATTAGCGGCCGGTGTCCATCTAACATGGCTAGTCATTCAGATTACTTGTTCAATTTCTTTTAGAGCTCATTTTGAATGGGAATAAGGTCGCCTGTAGTATTGTATAAATGATCTTGACACATGAGTAAAAATTTGCGATTATATTTAATGTGTATAATGTGAAACATTTGGAGATTGATTGTATTAACATTTGTTGATATTTTAGTTATATAATTTTAGATGATGAATGAATGAACATTTGTTTACAATATGAGGTCATTTCATATATCATTTGTGATTGGCTTAATTATTCACATGACCATCTAATTGAATAACACCTCACCCAGGTGTAGTTCATTAATTTAGGATAGTCTGGTATACATATAGCAAGTGTATAACATACATTTTATTAAGCCTGATGAAACAGCCGTTTGACAGGCTGAGAAACGCGTTGCTTTTATACTATTATTTTAAATAAAGTAAGTACTTTTTTTATACTTCTTGCTGCCGGACTATTCTTTACTATTATCTACTCCAATCATCCTGCCTACCATTCTCTACATCCCCACCTGTGAATCCTGGGGAGCTCCAGACCACTGGTTTTAAGTCTGCTGGTTGACTGTATTGAACCCAGCCTGCTTAGACTGCACCAGGGAAGGTGCCCTACTAAATGTGAGTGTATTACACATTGTCTTTTTCTCATTTTGCCTGTACAAACAATATTAGGCCATATAGGCCCTTTTGTGTTCTATATCACTATCTGCAGATCATCGAATATCCACCGGAGGTCAGTCTTCTGGGTGACAGCTAACTGATCCCAGACTGCTCCATCTGCACCACTAGGGGTGCTACACTACATGTAAGTGTATTTATCTGCGACCATATTATTTTTGTTATCAAACAATATTGGGCCATGTGGCGCTTCTGTGTTCTTATATCACCTACAGATTATTAAACTTTGGATCGTGGCCTTGATCCTCTACAGATAGCTGCCTTGACCTGCTTCACCATTCACCCAGTGTGGACACTACTACCTCTAAATGAGACTTGATCTTTTTAGACACTGAGGAATATTAATCAACCAAAATTTATCAACAATCAATATCTTTATATCATATAGATCCCCAGATAGAGGTATATTCTCCACCTTATCTGGCCACTATTTTGTCATATATAGCATTTATAGTCTATCATAGATATCTAACTATTGTTACGTTTGTTTACATATTATCATTGCCAAATATAGCTGGTATAGCTTCATTAGTCTGAATAGCTTAATTATTCGATTCTTGCATATAGCATTCTATACTTTAAACACACCACACACGGTTTAACAAGGGCGCCCCCTATCTATATTTTATTCTTATATTTATACAAAGTACCTGATATTCCATTACATATTAAACAAATTCCTGGTTTTTAATTTTAGTATCTAGTATAATTCCTTTTTATCTAGGATTTTATATTTGTTCCCTCCCTTAGGTGGAGTTTTTGCTAAATCAATAGCTTTAATGGAAACATTTCCTATAGAAGTAAAGTGAAGGCTATTAAAGTGTCTTGCCACTGCAGAATCACCCTTGTAGTTTTTCACATCATTAAAGTTCTCACTGGCATGGACATGTAGTGGTCTTGTCGTTTTCCTAACATACGGGCTGTGGCACAAGTTACATTCCAGCAGATATACTACAAAGGTGGTTCTGCAGTTGGCATAAAAAGGTATTTTATACACCTGATTGTCTATATTAGAACTAAATAGATCAGAGACATCCATCATGTCACATGTGAGACCTGTTCTGCCCCCACATCTGTAGTTCCCCTTAGTATGTAACCAAGTCGTATTATTACGTTTTGTTCTTCTTACCATGCTTGGTGAAAGTTTAGTAGCGAGTGTCATAGGTTTTTTTTTAAACAAATTTACACGAGTGTACACTATCCTTTAGTACACTGTCACTCCCTAAAATAGAGAGATTCCTCTTTACATCTGTAGTTCCTCTTAGTATGTAACCAAGTTGTATTATCACTTGTTGTTCTTCTTACCATGTTTGGTGAAAGTTTAGTAGCGAGTGTCATAGGTTTTTTTTTAAACAAATTTACAAGTTTGTAGACTATCCTTTAGTATACTGTTACTCCTTAAAATAGAGAGATTACTCTTTACAATTTTCACAATGTCAGTAAATTGATTAGTATACTCAGTGGTGTATAGAACATCACCCTGTTCTTTACCCTTTTTCTGAGTATTTTTCTGAAGATTAAACTCCATTAATCCAATCTCATCTCTTACCTTGTGCAAATCAATAGTACTGTAACCTCTGGCTTCCAATCTAACACATAATTATTCAGATTGTTTTCTATAAATGTTAGCATCCTTAGTGTTCCTCCTCAATCTGATAAATTGGCCTCTTGGAATAGATTGTATCAGATGACGTGGATAGCATGACTTAGCATGCAGCACTTAGCATCCAGCACTTTGCTTTCTATATGTTTTAGTCACTATTTTCCCATTTTCAGGGGTACCTGCTACTGTAATATCCAAGAAGTCAATACATATTTTATTATAATTCCCCACAAATTGGAGTCTTGTGTCATAATTGTTGATATAGTCAAGGAAACTGTAAAATTCATTATCATCCATAGTCATATCCAATATTAATATCAAGTCATCAATAAACCTCCTGAAAAATAAAAAAAAGGGCTCATCTTCCTTACACATCACTCTTCATCTGCTGCACCTCTCTACCAATCCCTTGAAGATTACTTTGCAGAGGCACAACATCAGCTAAGTGGCAGCACTGCATATAGAAAACTTAGAACCAATCCAACTGAAAGTTTTAGGAGAGAACTTGTCAATCTTGTTGACAATGGCATAGGTTTAGGGATTTCAACTATGATGAGGCCCAACACTTGATACCGGAATTCCCAGTTGTGCCATTGTTCCGCTATTTGCCAAAGGTGCACAAGGATCCGATCAACCCGCCTGGAAGGCCGATAGTTTCAGGCATTAGCTCCTTGTTGGAGCCCCTCTCTGAGTGGGTTGATGGGATTCTACAACCTTTGGTAAAGAATTTATACACCTATTTGAGGGACTCTCATAATTTAATAGGGTGTCTTGAAGGTGTTGAATGGCAGGAGGAGTACTGTTGGGTAGTTGTTGACATAGCATTACTTTATACGTCTATTACTCATGCAGCAGGGATCTCTGCAGTGAGATATTTTCTTGACAAGCATACAGGATACAAAAATGAAATGAAGGGGTACATTTGTATGATATTAGAATTTTTGTTAACCAACACATTTTTCATTTTTGATGAAAAGTACTACTTACAGTGTTGCGGAACAGTGGTGGGGGCAAAATACGCTCCATTGTTTGCAAACCTCTATGTAGGCTTTTGGAAGTTGCAGTTTATGTTCAGTCACAATAATCTGTTTGTGGAAAATATTTAATTTTTCAGGAGGTTTATTGATGACTTGATATTAATATTGGATATGACTATGGATGATAATGAATCAGTTTCCTTGAATATATTAATAATAATCACATGCGACTCCAATTTGTGGGGAATTATAATAAAAGATGTGACCCGGAAAATAGTGATTTAAACATATAGAAAGCAAAGTGCTTGTAACACTATCCTGCATGCTAAGTCATGCCATCCACGTCATCTGATACGATCGATTCCAAGAGGCCAATTTATCAGATTGAGGAGGAACACTAAGGATGGTAACTTTTATAGAAAACAATCTGAAGAATTATTTGTTAGATTTGAAGCCAGAAGTTACAGTACTATTGATTTGCACAAGGTCAGAGATGAGATTGGATTATTGGAGTTTAATCTTCAGTAAAATACTCAGAAAAAGGATATAGAACAGGGTGATATTCTATTTACCACTGAGTATACTAATCGATTTACTGACATTGTGCAAATTTTAGAGAGGAATCTCTCTATTTTAGGGAGTGACAGTGTACTAAAGGATAGTGTACACTCTTGTAAATTTGTTTTAAAAAAAAAAACTATGACACTCGCTACTAAACTTTCACCAAACATGGTAAGAAGAACAAAAAGTAATAATACGACTTGGATACATACTAAGGGGAACTACAGATGCGGGGGCAGAACATGTCTCACATGTGACATGATGGATGTCTCTGATGAATTTAGGTCTAATGTAGACAATCAGGTGTATAAAATTAATTTTTATGCTAACTGCAGAACCACTTTTGTAGTATATTTGCTGGAATGAAACTTGTGCCACAGCCAGTATGTTAGAAAAACGACAAGACCACTACATGTCCATGCCCGTGAGCACTTTAATGACATGAAAAACTACAAGGGTGATTCTGCAGTGGCAAGACACTTTAATAGCCTTCACTTTACTTCTATAGGAAATGTTTCCATTAAAGCTATTGATTTAGCAAAAACTCCGCCTAGGGGAGAGAACAAATATAAAATCCTAGATAAAAAGGCATTATACTGGATATTTAAATTTAAAAACCAGGAATCATCTAGGTCTTAATATTCAGCTACTTTGAAAAATACTATTTGAATGTTTATTATATCTATACAGTTTTAGGTGGGATTGTATACTTACTAAGTTCCATATATGGCATTTTGCATTATGATTAGTACTATGAACGAATTTATATACACTGTTTAATGTATTATGTCTTTGTTTTTATTTACACACATGTGCTGCAATTTAGAATGATTACTCTCTTGCCCTATACGAGGGGATGATTCCTTTATGCTTTCAGTCTATGATAAATCATCAGTCTACTTGCAGCCTCCATGTCTGTCATTTTTGTTTTTATGGAAACCTATTAAAAGTGACATTTTATTTCACACTGTTGTGCAGCCTTTTCCTGTTCTTCTGTCTGGGACAGTGGGATTTCTGTCTGCTTTTTACATTTTATTTTACATTTTATTTTACACTGCTGTGCAGCCTTTTCCTGTTGTTCTGCCTGAGGACTGTCAGTTACTGCTGTTTAGATTTATCTAGTATCTCAGTGGTTCCAGTACTGCTCAACGTGCATTGTTAGATATATGCACCTGGAGGGTGTATTTACAGAGCTTAAAGTGCATTAGTTCTGTTGGGCTTGTATCCCAACTGTTGAGATCTGATAAGTAGCAGGACGCCTTATCTTACTACCATAAAGTAAGATGTGTGTTATGACGCTGTCAAATATTTTCATCCACATTCTTATTGATTGTTAAGATAATGTATTTGTCTAGTAGACCTGTTCACGGGCCAAAAATATGGTTAACCCAAAAGATTTGGTGAGGTTTTTTCGGCCGATTCGGATGATAAGAATTTTGTTCATAGACGTGTTCAGTTCGCCTGGATATTCGGATAAGAATTTAATTCAAAACAAAATTCATTAAATTGCATTAACAACAATAGGAAGCCCACACGACATTCCTTTTTGACAATAAAATAACACTGCTATGAAATGCCAACAATCGAAAGACTCATGGCTAACTGTGACACGAGAACATACAGGAACTAGAACAATTTTTCAAACTATACATTGAAATTTAAAGCATGTGATAATTAGAATAATATCAATTATTTACTAGAGATGTGCATCCATTTCATTAAAAATTCATAACTTCTCAGAGCCCTAGGCCACTCTAATAGCACGGTGGATCCCAGTGCCTGCATTAAAGGAAGAGGTGCTTTATTAATGGCCCTGGGATCCACTGAGCTAAGCCTCCTGTTAGCGCAATCCGGGTGTCTGAGAAGAAGGATCAGGGTTAGCATGTCTGTCCAGAGCATTAGAGGTAGTTTAATGCTACAGGTGAACTTTTTCAGCTGTAGCAAAGGAACATTTACATTTGTTTAACAAAAACAAATGTAAATATTCCCCAAATATTCAGTATTCATTTTGTTTAAAATTAAAGTATTTAATTTTAAAATTTCATTTTAAGATTAATTTTAAAATTTGAATTATAGCTGCTATACAACTGGATATGATGTGGCAATGTAGAGAATCAACACAGGTAAAGACTTCTGGCTTAAAAACAGTTGTGATTTGTGCTGCTACCCACAATGCACAGCCTCTGTAGTGGAATATCTTCCTTTACTATCTCATCAGGCTAATAATCAAGTTTCTCCTGGTTCAGAGTAAAGGACTGCTATAGAACTCATGCTGTGAATCAGAATAATATATCCTCCTCAACCAAACCAGAAACTGGGGAAATCTGCTCAATAATTTCTTCTCCCTGACTGCATTACACAATGGCATCATCTTCTACTTCTGCAATATCGGTCCTGCTGCTTTCGCTGCTGGGAGACTGCCTTCTGATTCTGATAAACGCACCCAACTGCTGCTATAAAATATAGAAGGAATCAGGAGAGAGGCGGGACTGGCAGTAGTAGAATGGGTGATGGCTGGTAAGCACACTGGTACAGGTGGTTTTTGGAGAAGACTAAAGAGTTGTTTTGTACATGAAGGCTTCTTGGTAATCTCAGACCCCCTCCCGATCATACTACTAGGCTTGGATACAAACAATGTCAATTCAGCGGCAAATGAAGAGAGAGAGATGTAAAGACTTTAAAAACAGCATCAGTTTATCAGAGCTTCATCCTCAGAGTTTGCCTGTCACAATGGCTGACGTGTTTCGGCTGAACAAGCCGTAATCATAGCTTAATTGATGGCAGACAAGCTGAGTGTTTTAAAACATGAAACACCAAGTGATTGGTTAAAATTAAATTGACAATACTCTATATACAAATAGGATGTGTTCTTAAAAGTCCCGTGCTGAAACCAAATTGATTAAACCCTTTCCCTTTATGATTTTTAAACAAACTAATGACCTTTCTGAGTACAAAGCTACTGTGTGTTAACCATGATTTTGATAATCTTAACATCTAACATTCTATATTGATGCCCCAAATTCCTTGTGCCTGTACAAAAATAGCTACAAAGGCTTATATGATAATGGTTTACAAATATATCCCCTTTCCATGGACACAGCATTCAATACTTTATGGGCTTTATTAGTATCTAAATTAAAATTATATTCCATTTCATATTGCTCCATTCTATTTGATAATGCTAAAGTGGGGAAGACTAGGTTTATATTATAACAATGACATTTAATGTTTAAAGGTCAAATTTCCCATACATACATTATAATTCTTTATTATTATTTGTAATTTTGCTAATCATAGAGTGGTTATACAATACATTTAAACATTACCATCAATGTCACACTACACGCTGAGAAAGTTGCAAGTGAAGGAGTCTGTACTAAATCTTTATCAACATTGGAAAAAACGTTTCAGATCTCTCTATTTTAATTTCTCTTTTAAATTTAAGGGGTAGTTTTAGAGGTCTTGTATTCAAAAGGTAAATAATGTATTAATGTAAATTAATTACAAGAGTGCATTCATAGGTGATATAGAATGTTGTATAGTATTTGTTATATACACGATTTTAATTACGTTCAGATCTTACATTTATAAAAAAAAATAAAAAATTTAATTTTAAGACCTAGGATCCACACCAGACATTGATATAAAAAATCATTACCAAAAATTGATCAGGTCACACTCACTGTTTAATCCCTGTGGTTTCCTAAATTTAAGTGTAAGTATCCAATACACCTCTTGTTTGGCCAATTGTACATCCCTATCTCCTCCTCATTGTGGAGGAGGTACATGGTCAATAATAGTCCATCTAAGGCTGCCTGCCTCCTTGTCATGGAAAGTGTTAAAGTGTTCCTTCAGTTACCCTCATCATACTCTTTACTTTTATGGCTCAACATATTGTAGATGACCCTTACTGATGCTGCTGCTAATAGTTGGCCATGCATATCTCCTACTCCTGGTGGACATGGGATTGCCTGCTACAGCAGATGCTGAAGATACCCTTGCTGCTGCCACTCCTCTAATTATTTGAGCGAGAGCAGCAGACAGTTGCCTTGACTCTGTAAAGCTGAGGCAACAGTGCTTGCCCCATTTCCATTTATTAGACAAGTAGAAACAGGTACAGACTCTTCACTGTTAGTAATGGTGCTGGTGGAAGTGGTACTATCAATGGTGGTGGTGGTGGCAGCACTAAACGTAATACCCTTTGAGTGACTAACAATTTCATTACAGAATAATATAATAGCTACTAGTTGTTTGGCTTTCACACAAGAGGGGGTTTTATGGCATTTGTGTACTGTGTGTTTTGGTACGAAATTTAAAATATTTGAATAAACACCTACCAAAAAGAAAGGGAAGGCAGGAACCCACTCAGTAGAAGTAATAAGTAGAATGCCCCTAGTATAAATTACATTTTGCAGTAGTACTAAAATAAATTACATGAATGTGTGCAGCAGCCAACCAATGAGAAATTATTGTTATTATATATGTCAAACCCAAATGTAAGACACTAGAATGCTAGATAACAAAGCAGGTCATATAGAGCAAACTTCCAGGTGCCCAACTGCAATAACAAATATTGTTTCAA
>CAJPDP010899535.1:0-10619 GCA_905336975.1 Bombina variegata variegata
TCTAATGTGACATTTCTTAAATCATCCCTTCTTGTGTTATGAGATATGGTGTGATAGGCTCCATATCGAACAAAAGTCCCGACTTGATGTGCTCGTGCACGTTTTCCCCCATAGACATCAATAGAGAAAAACTAACACCTGCGATTGCGGAATGGCGATCACTATAATGCATTCCCCATTGAAGTCTATGGAGACAAGAAAGTTTATTATAAATCTAACACCCTAACATGAACCCCTAGACTAATAACCCCTAATCCGCCGCCCCCGACATCGACAACACTAAATAAACCTATTAACCCCTAATTCGCAACACACCCACATCACTAACACTTAAATAAACCTATTAACCCCTAATCTGCCGCCCCAACAGCGTCAACACTAAATTAAGTTATTAACCCCTAAACCTCCACACACCTGCATCGCTAACACCTAAATAAACCTATTGACTTCTAATCCGCCAACCCCCGACATCGCCAACTCTAAATAAATTTATTAACCCCTAAACTGCCGCCCACCGACACTAAATAAACCTATTAACCCCTAACCTGCCGACCCCTCTGATTTGAACAGCCAATAGGATTTAAGCAGCTTTCATCTAATTGGCTGATTTTAAAATTTCAGCCAATTGGAATGCAAGGTACCCAAATATAATCTTCAGTGTGCGACGAACGATTGCATGAAGAGGATCCTCTATGCTGGATGTTTGCGCGGACGCCGTTCCTGCTTCACTCAGCACCGTCTTTGCTCGGCGCCACCTGGATGAAGATTGGAGTTGTCCCTGCACTGGATGAAGATGTCGCCCCCTGGATGAAAACTTTACTCCGCCTTGAAGAAGATGGATATCCGGACTTCAGGAACGGTCAGTACATTTTTTGGGTTTAGTGTTAGGTTTTTGTGTTTTGTTTTTTTTGGGTGTTTTTTTTTTAGATTAGACCTTTTTTATTTTTTAATGGGCACTAAAGAGCTGATTGCCTTTTTAAGGGGAATGCCCATACAAATGCCCTTTTTGGGGCAATGGGTAGCTTAGGTTTTTTTAGAGTTAGTTTTTTTTATTTTGGGGGGTTGGGTTGGTGGGGGGTTGAAGTGTTAGGGGGTATTTTGTAATGTTTTAATGTAAAAGAGCTGATTGCTTCAGGGCAATGCCCTACAAAAGGCCCTTTTAGGGCTATTGGTAGTTTATTGTTAGATTAGGGGGTGTTTTGATTTTGGGGTGGCTTTTTTGTTTTTATAGCGGTATTAGATTAGGTTTAATTTGTATTATTTTGGATAATTTCGTTTATTATTTTTTGTAATCTTAAAATGTTTTATTTTTCGTCATTTTAGACTTTGTTTTTTTGTAATTTTAGTTGTTCGTTTTTGGTAGTGTTAGGATTTTTTAATTTTGTAATGTTAGATTATTTTTTTTTTCATAGTGTTAGGATTTTTTAATTTTGTAATTTAGGTTTTTTTATTTTTAGTTTCTTTTATTTTTTTTAAAATACTAATGTTAGGTTTATTTATAGTTTAAGCTTAGGTTTTTTTATTTTACAGGTAAGTTTATTTATTTTAAGGTAGTAATATTGTAACTTTAATTTAAAGTAAGGGGTGTTCGGTTTAGGGGTTAATAGTTTAATTAAGTGTGTCGCGATGTGGGGGAATGGCAGATTAGGGGTTAATACTTTAATTTAGGCAGTCAAGATGTGGGTGGGCAGTGGATGTGGGTTGTCGGCGGTTTAGGGGTTAATATGTTTATTTAGTGTTGGCCATGTGGGGGTGCGGTGGATTAGGGGTTAATAGGTTTATTTAGTGTTGGCCATGTGGGGGGCTGTGGATTAGGGGTTAATACTTTAATTTAGTTTTGGCGATGTGGGTGGGCATTGGATTAGGGGTTAATATATTTATTGTAGTATTTATGATGCGGGGGATGGCGGTTTAGAGGTTAATAGGTAGTTTATGAGTGTTAGTGTACTTTGTAGCATTTTTGTTATGCGTTTTGCAAAACATTTTTGTTTCGTAAAATCCATAACTACTGGTCTGTTTTAGCGGAATGGATTGTTACGGTATAAGCTATAACGCTAGCGTAATAGCCTGACCACACAACCTGTAATACGGGTGACCTGAATATTCCTCATTCAAAAGCCATATTTTGAGTGCAGAATGAAGAGTTGCAGTATAGGCTAAAATGCTAGCAGTATAGCTGTAATACGAGTGAACTGAATATTCCGCTCGCAAAGGCCAATTTTTCAGTGGTATAGCCGAACCGCACAACTTGTAATCTAGGTGTTTGTTTGCAGGGAAATGTATTAATGTTCAGCAACATACACACATAGACTGTGGATGGCCTGCACAATTATAAACAAACACCACACATTTATGAAGATCTAATAGTGGCTTACATAATGAAAAATTAGTTATCATTTACTAATAACACTAATAAATCCCTAAGTAGTTGTGTTTGAAAACTATAACATAGGTTATGTTTACAATAAATGTGTATGCCACTAATACAGCTTCTATTAGAGTATTTTCAGATAATAAAAACTTTATATTTCAAATAAAAGGACACTTACAAACATTTAATATTGATATTTCAAAGATGACTACAAAAAATGCATTACAGTGCAGCTGCAACTTTGTTTGTAGCAATGTTATACATTGTTGCAAACACTGTTGCCAAAGAGTGCTAAAGACACATGCACACTCCTGAGTCTCTAGGTTTATTCTTTAACAAATGATGTAAAGAGAATAATAAAAGTAAATAAAAGTAAATTTAAAAGTTATTCAAAATTGCATGCTCTGCCTAAATCATTAAAATTTAATTTTGGTTCTACTGCCCCATTAATAAGGTTTGCTTTATGTTGTTTTCTATAGGACTTTGCAATTTTAAAGAATGTCATGTTTTCTAACTGAAACATCATTTTAACACTATACAATGCATTATATAATATATCCAGCTTTGGGCTGTACCTATGGAAAAATGTCTATTTTATATTAATATATTTATGTATTTATTTTATAAGCAGTGTAACTATGTATTCAAAATGTTATTGTACAAAGTCTGTACAAAAAAATGTCTTTTTAAATCGTAATTTAATTTTTTTTTTCCTATGGTGGCTAAACATCTGAGCTTGGTTTCAATGTGCAAACCACGTTTACTGTTATTGTATTTAATTTCCTTTTTCTTTTCAACAAACTGCTAATAAAACTGTCTGAAACCTCCATGTGACTTTATTTATAGTGCTTCCTTATTACCTCCTTAGAAATGTGTAACATTACAGGAATATTTACTTTCTAATGGGAAGCATCTAAAAACATATGTCAGCTTTTTTCTAATACCAAGAGAACAATGCTGAATGATTTTGTTTAACATGCAACTGCGTCTATCTCCATTATGAATTACTAGGATAAAAAAACATAAAACCACACTCAGATGTTATTGTTTAACAAGCAGATTTTCGATGTTTTGTTTCATGCCAGCTAAGCAAAGTGACCCGATCTGCATGATTTATTTAAGTGCATTTCTTACTTTATGAAGCTGTTATTTGAATAGTTTCCCCTGTACAACTTTACAATGCAATAGTCCCAAGATTCTTATTTCATAAAGCTTTGTGCTGAATAATGTAAAGCAAGGTTGTACATGTAGAAAAGTAAATCATTCTCATTCAATGACAATAAATTAGAGTAACGGCAGAAGATATTTCATACAAATACAATGATATTCCATGACTGCCTTCGTTTAGGATTATTGGCTTGTATTTAGTTTTAGCAACTGTGTGAACGAGGCTCACATTGTAAACCAAGGATTCTATTATTGAAGATTTTTCCTATTGGGGCTAAATGTATATGTGAGTGTGCGTTTTCTTTACCATTTGGAATTATATGTTTGTAGTCTATTAGGATTTTCCAACAAGGCATGCTTTTTATTACAATCCTCAGGGATTGATTAATCTACACACAAAGGCAATTTAAATTTCTTATTTAGAAGTGGTAATAACAAAATATTTATTTCACTTATTCCTATTCAAAACCAAGACATATATCATTGGATTTAACTATGTTATATTATTATTATTATTATTATTATTATTATTATTATTATTATTATTTTTATTATTATTATGTGACATTTTGGGGTTAATCACACAATGCATACCTAATTTGATTTTGTTACATCCAATGAGTGCTATTAATTTATGACGTGTATATATTGTGGACTAGTACAGTTGCATACAATGGTTATATTTTGAGAGTGGACTTAAATATGCATAAGGAATATGTTGATTTGAGGTATAATATAACAAAACAAAGCATAATTTTAATATCACAATCATCATCTGTCACTTTGTAATAGACATCAAAAGATTTAATAACTTTTTAAAAAGGTTGCCTTTAGAAAAAATTTCAAAAGTCTCCAAACATGGCAGACATTTGATTACTAAACACAAAGGGCCAGATTACAAGCAGAGCGTAAAATATTCCTTACGCCAAACCTGTATTTTCACTCAGCTTAGTAATACCAGTGCACGCAAATGTTGCATGGAAGCATTGCACTCATGAGAGCGCTCTTCCATAGGCTCCAGTGAGAGCCTCATTCTTATGCCATCAGACACAGCATGAGACCTAGTGCAGTGAAGGGATTAAATCACGCCGAGATGGGCAGCAAATATAAATATATATGTATATGAATATATACATGTGTATTTATGTGTTAATAACTGTATATACACATATTAACACATAAATATATATCTATATAAGCTTATACATATATATTAACAGGGAACACACAGAGATCCTTTTCAATGAATTCTTTTTTTAAACATCCGGCACCCACAACTTTTATCCACTAAAAACTGATAAGTGCTACTGCTTGCAATGGCTGCTTATTTACTGCACGCTTGTAAACAGGCAAATTTGCATGTTTGCAGTCGCATGATAAATTAGCCCTCCACTTGTAATCTAGCCCAAAATTATCTGGTGTGCAATTGAATATTTGAATTTAAGTATGTTTCAAAATTTCAGTTTACACAGAACCTTTCATCAGACAAACTTATACCAAACCAACTAAATATTTAAAAGTACAGACCAAAACACATCCCTCAATTTTTTTATATAACAGTATTATTAAAGGGGCATTCTACTCCTTATTTTTTTATTGTTTAAAAAGATAGATAATACCTTTATTACCCATTCCCCAGTTTTGCATAACCAACACTGTTATATTTATATACTTTTAACCTTAGTGATTACCTTGCATCTAAGCCTCTGCAGACTGCCCCCTTATCTCAGTGCTATTAACAAAATGGCATTTTAACCAATTAGTGATAGTTCCTGTATAACTTCACGGAAGCGAGCACAATGTTATCTATATGGCATACACAAACTAGCATTGTCTAGCTGTGAAAAGCGATAAAAATGCACTGAGATTAGAGGCAGCCTGTAGTGGCTAAGAAACAGGCAAAAATTTAGAGGTTTAGAGGTTATAAATTATATTAATAAAACAATGCAAATATGGGGAATGGCTAGTAAAGGCATTAGCTATCTTTTTAAACAGTAAACATTTTGTAGTAGACCGTCCCTTTAATAACAAAAGGAAAAATAAGGCAATAATTCAATAAGTATGACCATCCACTAGGTGTCAGCATCCTTAGGCAGCCTGTAGTAGCTAAGAGACAGGCAGAAATGTAGAGGTTTAAATGTTATAAAGTATATTAATATAACAATGTTGGTTCTGCAAAGATGGGGAATGGGTAGTAAAGGTATTAGCTATCTTTTTAAACAGTAAAAATGTTGGAGTAGACTGTTCTTTAATAACAAAAGGGAAAAAAGACAATAATTGAATTCTGAGATCCAATTGTATTGTTATTAAAAACACATTAAAACATATTCAAATTGATTATTAATATAATTGGCATGTTTTAAGGTATTTGACTGAGAAGGACTAAAAAGAGTATACATCTGTCTACATATATGTGTATATATGTTTATATGTATGTGTGCAAACATATATGCCATATACCATATTCATGTTTAATCCTTTAAAAACCTTTTATCAATATTAAACTGATATTGTTTAATAAAAAAAAGTGTATATATGAGTGTAATACTTTAGTTAAACATGTTTTAGATGTGTTTTATGAAACATTTTTCGTAAACCCTTACACTTTACTTCACATCTCAAGTTATGCTATTTCTTCTAGTACTATTTAGGCTTTCACTCAAGAGCAACCCATAACTTTCAACTTGTAATATTAGTGCTATTTAGCTTGGTTGCAATATCTATTGAAAGTATAGTTTGTGCTAAAGTGATGTCCTCTGCACTAAACCTTCTCTAGTAAATGTGATTTACCATAAACTTGTAATATCAAGTTATGTGCTAATGTTAGCACGGTCTAGTGATTGCTTACTGCGTCCCAAGCTATCATTAGCATGCCACTTGAAAACTAGCCCAATTTGTTTTAATTTTTAGGTTTCTTTTTTTTTCAATCTTCTTTATTAGAAATCACATGGTAAAATGTACATTTACAATTAATCATCATACAGAAGGTATTGAGTATGGTGTTACAAAAACAGTGGTATACTGTTATAATAAGAATAAACCTATTAGTATAAGAGAGGATCCAATTCTGTTGCTGAGTCCACAGGAAATTCCAGATTAGTCCATCAGTTATAACCTCAGAAAATAAAAGATTTCATAGTCCATGTTATTTCTACATTTTCACAATTTTCACAAACAATACAAATATAAATAAACAATTTTTAACTAACTAACAAAATATTAACATTTGACTAGGGTAGAAATAAAGTCAGAGTCCCATTCCTATTTAGTCATAGAAGTTTAAAAGTATGTGCAAACGATTGGGGGATAGGACATTAGTGGAAAAAGGCAAGTATCTCCCTATCTGAAAAAAAGCTCTCTTTCTCCCCCCCACAAAATAGTGAAAATAGTGACATTAGCCTTCAAGCAATTTCTCTTTCAAATTATGTTGTAAATCAGTGGGATAGTCATATTCAGGGATATTCCAGTCTCCTCTAAGGGAGGCTTCAAGGAAAATTCCATGGTATAAGAAAGGTTTTAGAACTAGTTGTTGTAATGAGGGAGAGAGGGTGGTGATGAAACTGCCATTTTCTTAAAAAATGTTGTAAATTACGTTTAATATCCAATTTGGTGTAAAGTTGTGCAATGTAAATTTGTTTAAGCAGTCTGTGTTTAAATTGAGCTATGGAGGGCGTTTTTTTTAGAGATCCATAAAGCTAAAATACATTGACAGGCCAGTTAAGTGCAAAGTGTAAGCATTAAGTGTAGTTTGTTATGTTGTTTGTCCCATGTGAAGAAATAAATCATTTTTAGTTAAAAAATTATATTGTTTGAAAATAATTTTAATCCAATGTTGCAACTGTCGCAAAAAATAGTTAATACCTAGACACTCATAAAAATAGTGATTAAGTGTAAGTTTGGGTAGGCATGATTCCAATGTGCCAAGCGTGCAGGGGTAATTTAGTCTAATCTGCATTTCCCTAAGAGAAACGGCTAGGCTAGCAGATTTGTCCCTTTTGAGACTAGTTTGAATATCTTTGACTGAGATGTCACCCATTCCCTCACTTTGTAATCTAGTCAGAATGTTCTCCATTACATCCTCAGGGGCATGTGTAATCAGTTGCTGGTAAATTGGGGACATAAAGAAACAACCAAATTTATAAGTAGTGTGTACATTAGCAAAAGGAGAGAGTTCCCAAAAGTTAGAGTTTTAAGACATTAAGGTATTGAAATAATGTCTAATTTGCAGATATACATAAAAGTGCCTATTAGGGAGATCAAAAAGTTTTTTTTAAGCCTTGAAATGTCTTAACTATATGTGAAAGTGGGTCCAGAAGTACACCTATGGAATCAATACCCACAGATTTCCAAATTTGAAAGGGGGCTGTGTCATTACGGGCTGGGAAGTCTTTATTCCCCACCAGGGGGATGTATTTTGAGGAGGGGCATTTATTATTAAGATATTTAAAGGCCATCCACCATTCTTTCAAGGCATCTTTGTACATAAGATTATCTTTGATCTCTGGGGGCAGTTCCCGAATTGGAATGTATGGTAGATAAGCAAGAGCATGTGGCGATACCAGTGCTTCCTCCAAAATAGGAGCTGTGAAATGTGTAGTGTTAAGTTGCCAATCGAGAACTAGATGGCTCAGTGCTGCCCAGTTATATAGTCTAAGGTTCGGCAGTGCTAGACCTCCACTAAGATATGGTTGGTGCAATTTTTTTTAGTAACTGTGCAAGATGTTTAATGTCCCATATAAAGGTTTGAATTGCCCTTAGTATGAAGGAAGGGCAGCATAAAAAGCAAAAGAATTTTGGGCAAGATTAACATTTTTACTAAATTAATACGTCCATAGAGGCAAAGGGGGAGTTTTGCCTGTAAAAATCGTTAATTGTGCCTGTAGTTGAATACATTGTTTTGAAATTTTAAGGTGATAGATTTTATGGGGATTGCGATGAAGACAAATGCCTAAGTAAGTTAGAGTATTAGGTTGTATGGTAAAAGGCAAAGAGGATTTATCATATTTATGGTCTGTTAGCCAGAGTATCTCAGAGTTAGTCATGTTTATTTAATATCCTGAGAAATTTCCAAAAATAGGTAGCGTATCTATAATTTTGGGGATATATAATGAGGGGTTAGTGACAAAAAGAGGCATGTCATTGGCATATAAGGCCATATGTTCTGGTGAGTTAGTAATAGATATTCCAGGTTAGATCTGTTTCAATTTAAGGGCGAGTGGTTTGAGAGAGAGAGAGCCAAGTCAAATAGTAGGGGAGAGAGCAAACAGCCCTGACACATGCCTCTTTGGACCATTTACTAGAACATTTGCAGTTGGAGAAGAGTACATTTTACAGACAAAGGGGCCAAATTATCAAGCTCCAAAAGGAGCTTGATACCCCTGTTTCCGTGCGAGCCTTCAGGCTCGCCAGAAACAGTAGTTACGAAGCAGCGGTCTAAAGACTGTTGCTCCATAACTTGTCTGCCTGCTATGAGGCTGTGGACATCAATCCGGCCAATCCTATATGATCGGGCTGATTGACACCCCCTGCTAGCAGCTGATAGGCTGCGAATTTGCAGGGGGTGGCATTGCACAAGCAGTTCTCTAGAACTCATTGTGCAATGATAAATGCCAACAGCATATGCTGTCGGCATTTATTGATGTGCGGCAGACATGATACGCTACATTGTATCATGTCTGTGTGCACTTTAATAAATTGGCCCCAAAGTCAGAAAAGGGGCCTTCAAAATGGAACTGTTAGAGGGTGTGAAATAGATGAAACCATTCGACTCTATTGAAGTCCTTCTCTGCATCAAGCCTGCCTTCAATAGTGGTTGATAATATGCAGGAACCTTTGCAGGTTAACCACAGAGGATCTGTTAAATACAAACCACGACTGATCATAGTGTAGTAGTGAGGGGAGAATATTTTTTAGCCGGTTAAAAAGAAGTTTAATAAGTATTTTGTAGTCAGTATTCAAAAGAGATATGGGGTGATATGATTCCGGGAAAGTATGATATTTACCTGACTTGGGTATTAAGGTGATGTGAGCCACCACAAAGGAATTTGAGGGACCCCATCCCTAAGGAAAAGGGTATTGAATATGTCAGACAGAGTGGGAGATATTTGAGGGGATAAAAGTCTATAAAACTCATTTGGAATCCATCCGGACCTGCGCTTTTACCTAAGAACAATGATTTAATAGTGATCTGGATCTTCTCCTTCGTTACTGGGGTATTTAGAGTAACAATTTGGGCTGCTGTGAGCTGGGGTAGTTTGAGGGATTGCCAGAAGTAATGATGGGAATCAGGTGAACTTGGTTGCTGTTTAGTATAAAGCTGAGAGAAATATTCTGCTAGGCATTGCACCAATTCTGGGGGTTCTGAATGTCTTTCCTTAATATCTATAAACGTCCAGAATATCCAGCACCTGGGTACAATAAACAGTGTGCCAGCAACAAGGATCCTGCACAAACCCTAACACAAATAGTGAACAGAAGGAAGCAGCACCACCAATCCTTTTCAAGCAGGTTCATTCTGCTTTTTAACAGCCAGACCACTAATGTAATACAACGTTTCAGACAGAATCCTTAGTCATGAATGGCTATACCTCTATAAAACATGCCTTAAATAATCAACTAACCCCACCCCATCACACCTGATATATTATATGCAATACTTGTTATACCAAACATACTCAATGTAATATTATAGAGAACACAGGCATGTATATATGTACATAATAATCAAATCCAGAATAAATAACCAACCAAATACAATATATCCAAAAGAGAAATTAAAAACAAAAAGACAGGTCAAATTCCTTGTTCATGCCTTTTGGGAACATAGTGTCTAATTTATTGATAAAAAAAACCCTCTCTTCTTTTCAGGATCTTGACCCTATCCCCAACTCTCCTAGGAATTTTAATTTGTTCTAGGACCTGAAATCTAAGTTGCTTAAGGTTATGACCAGCAGACAAAAAATGATTAGCAACAGGTGCATAATTTTTTTTAGGTTCTAATGTTGCTTTTGTTCTGGTTGATACGTTTGCGGACACTACGGGTGGTCTCTCCAGCATACCCTAAACCACATGGGCACTTAAT
>CAJPDP010901237.1:0-12858 GCA_905336975.1 Bombina variegata variegata
AATTTGCGGAACGGCCAAAAAAGTGTGCGGGACAGCTGTACCTACAAGACTCGTAATAGCAGCGGTAGTAAAAAAACAGCGTTATGAGGCTTAACGCTGCTTTTTTACTCATAACGCAAAACTCGTAATCTAGCCGAAAGATATATACTGTATTAAATACTTGGTGCTGCAGGGTTTAAAAGTATAACCTATCACCTATTCAGCATATTTCTGGTATTGATTAGAACACTAAAACCCGCTGAGTACCCTAGGTTTTTATATATCTAGCCTGCAATACTTGAAAGTAAAATGGATATCTATAGAGGCCAATATCAGTGAACACCTCTGTGTACTATAAAGATTGTTGTGAAGGTATATATAAATTTCCACTTAAGGGACTTTTTTTTCTTTCTTTGTCCGGTACCGGGACTGTATGAGGATTCCTCCTCTTGGTCTTATGTTTCATGATCTTAGGTTTGTATACTGTATTTTTACACATTTTTTATTTTTATTGTTCTATATATATGCACTATAATTAATGGAAAAATATATCACCCAGATGAAACAAAATTCACCCATAATGCCTGTTAAGCAAAAAGACAAAAGGAATAGGATAACTGATGTCAGTGTAGACTCTATGGGGTCTATTTAAGAAGCAGCGGATGCCTCCAACCCACTCCGCTTCAGTTCCGGCTGAAGCGGAAGTTAAGAAGCAGCGATCCTAAGACCGCTGGTCCTTAACTCGTCCGCCACCTCTGAGGTGGCGGACAGCAATCCGCCCGATCGAATATGATTGGGCTGATTGACACCCCCACCAGCAGTTCACAAGAACTGCTGGTGCAATGATAAATGCAGACAGCGTACGTTGTCGGCATTTATCGATGTGCGGCGGACATGATGTGCTATATCGGATCATTTTTGTCCGCACATTAATAAATGGACCCCTATACCTGAAGTAATGGTACCCCTGGCAGTTACTCGTTCTTTAATATCACAGCTGTCTGATCTTTTTTCACCCCAATGTGAGTCAATTAAAAAAGACCTAACTAATATATTGACAGAGTTAACCTCTTTGTCCACTGAAGTAAGGCAATTTGGTTCAAAAATTACAGAAGCACAAAGAAGAATCTCTGACTTAGAAGATTTAGTCAATTCCCAAGAAAATACTCTGCATAAACAAGAAACCCAAATTTCTAGTTTGCAGAATCGCCTAGAGGATAAGGAGGATCGCTCTAGGTGAAATAACATAAGAATAGTGGGTCTTCCTGAAAGCCCTGAGTTTGATGACCTCCTGAAATTTACGTCCATTCTTCTCCCACAAACATTGGGCTTTTCCCCGCAGCAGCTCCCCCTAGAGATCGAAAGGGCTCATAGAGTCGGTATTAAGAAACACAATTTGAATGGGTCAAATAGTCCTAGAATGTGTATCCTCAAATGTTTTAAATTTCAAGATAAGATAGAATTGTTAAAAAATTTATAAAAATCAGTGAGGGTTATTTACTGTGGCAAATGCCAAAATATTTTTATTTCAAGATTATTCAGCAGAAACTTCTTCTAAAAGAAAGTCTATGGCCCCGTATTGCACACAACTGATTAACAAAGGCTTTAAAGCATTTATGATTTATGCGGCTAAGATTATTGTAGATGATAATGGTAATAGATTGGTTCTTAATGATATTATTGAGGCAAAAGAGTTTGTCTCTGCTAAAGGATGAGCACACCCAAGATACGTGATAGTCTTATAAGAGGTGTAACAGTTTATTTTTATATTTGTATATGCTGACAGGAAGAATGGTTGAAAATGCAATATATATGCTTTATATAGATTTATATATGTGTTTCCCCAGAGAGTGTTATGTTTTTATTCATGGTTTTTTTTTGTTTTTTTTCCTCCCCCTCCTGCTGTGGCCCAGTTTAATTTTTTTTATAAGAGATAGACAGCTAAATGTTGTCTAAGGTAAATTATGTTAAAATTCTCTTTTGGAATGTGGGGGTAATATCTTCCCCTGCTAAACGCTAACTTGTAATTAAACAGCTAGCTAAAGGCAAACCAGAAGGTTTTTTTTGCAAGAAACACATTTGTCGGAATTAGAATCGGCCAAATTAAAGATTAAATGGGTTGGGAAGGTGGTAGAAGCTTCAACAACTAATAGAAAATGTGGGTCACTATTTTATTGAACAAAGAACTTAATTATATTATTGAAAATTGTGAAAGTGATCCTGAAGCGAGGTTTATTATACTGCATGTTGTTATAAAATTATTTAAAATGTATTTTCTGTAATATTTACGCCCCAAATAATTTCTCCTCTAAATTCTTGATAAAAATCCAAGTCAAACTGTTTCCCTATATAAATGCAAATCTCATAGTAGGGGGGATTTTAATTTGACTCCATGTCTGGAAATAGACAGACTCTCCTGTAAAAACCTGAGAATTTATAATAAAAGTACAAAAATCTTCAAAAAAAATGTCATAAACTCAAACTAGTTGATGTTTGGAGAATGAAGAACCCAGATTCTCGGGTGTTTACATGCGAGTTTAAATCTTATAAAACCTTTTCTAGAATAGATCTTTTTTTGATATCTGAATCCCTGTCTATCCAGAAAATGTATCCCGATATTGGAGAAGTTTTAATCATGCCATTATCTCTCTATCATTTCCTCCAGTGGTGAAACCAGGGGATAAATTGCGAACGTTCTTCTTTACACGTTTTCTCCTCCATAATGTTAAATTCGCACTATGGCTAAAGCAAAAGTGGAAAGATTTCTGTAGTAACAATAATGGATATTTTTATAAAATTGAAACTTTCTGGGAAGCCTCTAAGGCAGTATAACGGGGAGAAATCAAAGCATACATATACACCTTGAATAGAAGAAATCATGTAACAGAAATACAACTTACCAACCAGGCTAGAAATGCTTTTAGAGATTTCCATAGGGCCCAGAAAAACATAAACTGGAACAAATATTCAAAGGCAAGAAAAGAGAGAGATCTCTTTCTTAAACAGAAATCGGTAGAACAGGAACTAAAGGCTAACCTGCACTTTAAAGGCTTTAATGGTTGTTCAGCTAAATATTTGGCCAGATTAGTGAAAAATAGTAAAAAAATAAATTTTATACCAGTTATTAAAATAGGTGACAACAGTTTTACAGAAACTAAAGATATTACTAAAAGGTTCTTTGATTTTTATCAACAGTTATATACAGATATTGATGTTAATCACTATATACAAGATTCTTTTTGGGCTAGTATTAAGATTCCTAGGATTTTGGAAGAAGATATACTGATGCTGAATGCTCCAATCTCTGAGGAGGAAATTAGTAAAGCAATTGATAAACTTAAATTAAATAAAGCCGCAGGCCCAGACTGCTTACCAGCATAATTTTATTAAATACTGGCAGTAGATATAAAGGTTGTACTCGAGAAACTATTAAATTATTATTTTAGTACCAGTTATCCTATGTCGGCTTATTTTTCTGCGGCTAATATCTCTCTAATCCTTAAAAAAGGGAAAAACCCACAAGATACTGCCTCATTTCGCCCCATCTCTGTTTTAAACACAGATTACAAAATGCTATCCTCCATTATTGCTAGTAGATTATCCTGGTGCATAGATAAAATTATACACGTAGATCAGACCGGCTTTATGCTGGATAGAAACTCAGCTAGACATATTCAAAAGGTAGTTACCTTTGTAGATTATTGTTGGAATATTGAAAAATATAGTAATAGTAGTAATAAGTTTGGATTTAAGAACCAATTCGCCCATTTTGTGGAGAAATTATATAATATTTTGCTTATCAATAACTGTCTCTCTCCTAAAATTATATTGAAAAGAGGAACACGGCAGGGTTGTCCATTATCTCCATTATTATTTAACATAGCGTAAGAACCACTTGCCATTAAATTTATAGATATCATGAAGGGAATTATGTTGGGCCAACATCAGCTCAACATTTTACTTTATGCGGATGATCTATTACTTTTCTTAGAAAATACTAGATTCTCAATCCCCATGACATTGCGTTGTCTTAATTAGTTTAGTCTCTTCTCGGGCTATAAAATACATTTTCAGAAAAGTGAGTTACTATGGATTAATAGATCAAGAGCAAGTTTACAAGACCATCCTTTTAAAACAGTGGAAACTATTAAATATTTGGGGATATTGATTCATAAGAATCCTGAAAAATGATACCCACTCAATTTCCATCTGCTTTTAGATAAAATAAAAACAAACTTGGAAATCTGGGTCTCTTATCCATTATCTATCATGGCACGTATTAATTTAATTAAAACAATAATCTTTCCACGTTTATTATATCCTCTTCAAAACTTACCTGTATTTTTACCTAAGTCAGATCTTAGTAAATTATTGTCATGGTTTTCTAGATTCATATGGGGAGGCAAGAAATCCCCGATTTCCATAGATAGATTAATGCAAAAAGAAAGTTTGCGGGTTTGGCTTTACTTGATATTAAATTTTATAATTGGGCTGCATTGTGTAAAATTGCAATTGACTGGATTGCAGAGACGAATATTTTTTCATACTTTAAAATTGAAAATGATTTCATTGCTCCTTTTTCGCTTAAAGCAATCCTACATTGTCCTGTGGAGTCACTGCCTCTTAATATTCTCAGTCTTATATCAATCAGAAATGTAATTATTGCGTGGCATAAATGCTGTTTCCTAATTGAGGCCGATTCTAGCTTCTCTAACTTTTTACCCATAAGAGGTAAGCCACACTTTATTCCATGGATCTATAATGGGGCTTTCAGAGTATGGGGTGAAATGGCCCTTAATTTTGTTTCACAAATATTAGGAGAGAATAGACAGATTGTACCTTTTCAGACCATAGTCCAACAGTATCAAATTTCTAATAAGAGTTTTTTTGCATACTTGCAGTTAAGATATTTTATTAATACTTACAGGATTGATTATTCTTCCTCAATGGCATGGTCCGATATTGAGATATGTATTCAAAAATGTATCACAGGCAACACCTCTATCTCTCTATTGTACGGTATTATGCTGGCCAAACAAAGTGTATTTTTTATGGATAAATTATTGGACAGATGGGTTCGTCGCTTTCCGGATATGGAATCAGATAAAATTAAAAAAAAGCTTTGCAGCCCTTAATACATGTATAATCTCAATGAGCTGGAAAGAGTCCCATATGAAAATTATCAATAATTATTATCTAACCCAGTAGACTTGGCAGAAGGTTTTCAGCAACATCTACAGATTGTCCTAGGTGTAGAAAGCCGCAAGCAGATTTATCACATATGTTGTTTTGCCCTAAAATTTCTCAATTATGGCAAAAAATAGCTTTTTGGCTATCGAAGTTATATGAGACTTCGATTGATTTATCTCATGAAAATATTTTTTTTCTTTTTACGCAGAATCATAGAGCTGGGATTTATAATGTGAATATTAATACTATCATTCTTGCAGTTAGACATTTAATATTTAAGAATTGGAAAGCCAGCTCTGCCCCAGCATTTTCTCTGGTACTTCAAGAAATCCTATCACAAATTGTATTTGAATCTTATCACTTACAATCTGTTTCAGAAAAAAGAATAAAAACCTTTTTAAATGGATGGTTACCAATTATTAAATCTTATCCGCTTTATATACAAAAGCGTATACTGTCCCCATTTTGTAGCCCCGATAGTTTTGCTGAATTGGTCTTATTAAAAAAATTTCACGGCGAATTGGATATCTTTATACAGAGAGGTATAGAGCTAGTCTGAGCTTGAATAGAACTAAATATGTCTTGGCCTTTTCTTTTTTTTTATAGGATAGACCAATAAGATTGAGTTTCTATAATATTTATCAGAAATATATAAGGTACGGTTTGCCCCGTTCACCGTGGGAGGAGGACCTTTCTGGGTTTTTTTTTTCTTTCTTTTTTTTCTCTTTTTTTTTTTTTTCTTTCTTTTTTTTCCTCTTTTTTTTTTTTTTATCCTTATTTAGTTCTAAAACAGTCCAACAATGTAGAGGTACAGTATATATCTTATATGCATTATATTGTCATAAGAGATTGTAATCTGTTAATTTTTTTTTATCGAATTGAACCTGTGATTTATATTGATTGATGATTAAATGTAGACCTGCTGACTCTTAATTATGTCACCCTGCATGGTGTCGTTAAAGTTAATGCAATCCTATGTTGGTTCATAAATAAATGATTTAAAAAAAAATTGAGATTGAAGGCGCATCATAAACAGAGTGTTGATCACAAGTGTCTACGAGCCCCAAAGTTTCATGTCAGTGACAAGTTATAGCTCTCTAATAAACATCCATAGCTTTTAACCACACTCATCTTGATAAACCTGTTGGGGCTTCCTGGAGGGATCCTTGAGAGGGGGCACTGTTTATGCCGGGTTAACGGTCCTGGCTTGTATAGCATGCTCAGCTCTAACAGCATGGCTAGCTGTTTTTCATAGTTACAGGAACGCTTCTGTTTTTAGATTTGGCCATGCTATCTCTGTGTGTTAGTTCTGGCGTGACTGTGTGCTGTGTGCCGAACCGAACTAATTACAACTTACACTCCAAGATGCTGTAGAGATCAACTATACACTGAGAGTGTTTGCTACAACTTATACTTGTGACCAGCCAGTCTTACTCTCTACCATACTCTCTACCAAAAAGAAAAAAATATTTCTGAGTCAGGATCATTGTGCAAACAATTATATAGGCAGTTAATCCCTTTTCAAATGTCTCAACCCCCTTTTAACCCTACCTGGCCAATCCCTGAGCTAGCCTATTCAGGGAATCTGATACCTGCAGCTCACCTGGAACTGCCCCTCCCCTTTCCTTTTGTCTGGGCTATACCTATGTAAGAACAAAAGAGGAAAAACCCCCACATTAGCTCTTGCCTGGAAGTAAAGTAATATCCCTTAAGTTGTTCCCCTCCCAAATGGTCTGTACACATTACTACACTCCAACATGCTGTAGAGATCAACTATACACTGAGAGTGTTTGCTACAACTTATACTTGTGACCAGCCAGTCTTACTCTCTACCATAGTCCCTGTACCAAATTTGTGTTATTGTCGTATCCCTACCAGATCTACTCTGCTAGTCAAGTCATGATTTTATCCATGTGTTGGGACAGTGTATATATTCACATCAGTTCAGGACTGACATATACTACGGCCTCATAGTTTAGATAGATTATTAAATGAATGTATGATGGAATCTATGTTGTTGTTGGAATGGTTGACAAAAACCTGAGCAGGATGAGATGTGGTAATAGGTGACTATGGGTAGAGAAGGACATTGAAAGTGGAGTACAGATGTTTTGGATTTTAAGAAAGAGTAGATATAGGGGAAAATAGTAGGAGTGAACGTGTAGTGAAGTTGCTAAACAGTGCAGGGACCACTGCACACCAGAAGATGAGTGTGTGATTTGCAAGCAAGTAGGAGAAGCCAAATTGTCAAGAACTGATGTAAGAGTGGAGTTGTGTTGACATATAGATTGGTCAGGACAGAAAAAGGAGGATATAGAAGAGAGCAGAGGTTTGAGAGAGTTAAAGAGATATTGCACATCTGTTGACTTAATGCTTCTGTGGAATTTGGTGTGGGGGTTAGTTGGGGGGAGAGTAGTAAGCAGTGTTGTGATGGGGAATTTTTGAGGTTGAGAGAGTGCATCTGAAAATTAGATCAAGCTAGTGTACGTGTTTGTGAGTTGGCTGATGGTGACAGACCATAAAAGGAAGTGAGCTGGAGTTTTGTTGCTCCAGGGGCAGTGGGGTTGTCCACAGGGAAGTTGAAATTACCAATAATGCATACAGGGATGTCCGAGGAGTGGAAATAAGGTAGCCATGAAGAAAAATGATTAAGATGTTGGGTTGGGGAGGGGGGCCAGGGGGACGATATACAACTGCAACATGTAGAGACAGGGAAGAGAATAAGCAAATCATTTGTTTTTCAAAGAAAGACGATGTGAGGAAAGAAATGAGGAGTATTTGTTGAAAGGTACAGTGAGAGGAAAGTAAAATGCCACCTCTTATCTCTTTTCAGTCTTACGAATATAGCTTAAGTGGGGATCCCTTTGTAACACTGCAGCAGGGGAGACTATGTCTGAGGGAGAGAGACAGATTGCTGTAAGAACCAGAAGATTGAGGGAGCGGGTGATGAAGAGGTCATGGATATTTAAACACATCCATCAAAAACACAAAAGTGGACTGCACTCTCAAACTGGAATGAGTGCAAATCTCATGCCACTGGAAAAACATTAGCGGCTCACCATGCATTTACAGACAGCTGGGTTTACATTCAGAGACTCACACAGTTAATCCAAGACAAACCTGGGTCCAAGGTTGAATATGTAAAAATCACTTATTTAAAAAACACCACCCACACTGATTTAGCCAAATAGATGGCAGCTAGAGTAAAATAATAAAAGGAGAGAAAGTTATAGCATTAGTTCATATAGTGATAGGCCCCAGTGTGTGTAACTGTCTGTCAAGGGGTTGTGAACTATTTACAAGGGTTGTGGATCGCAACTGCGGCTTTGACTATGTATTTAGATGTTTGCCAATCGGTGTAAGGGTGTCAGAGAAATGACAGGAACAACCAGGAACCTTGGCAAGAGTCACTATATATCTTAAGGAGTCTCCAGCAATTACCTACTATGGGTAGGCAGAGAGGATTAGACTTTTCACCCCAAAGTGTTGGTAATTTCTAATATGATCAGCTATCTCCCAGTCAGGGTAACTAACAAGCGAGCTGTGTTGAGAAATCCAATAGAGCAGCAGCTAGGTGCATCACACAGTTGGAATCTGTCAACTTGCCTTGTGGTGTGAATGCAGCGTCAGAGGCACACTGAGCGGAGGAGGAGCTGAACCTGAAAAGTTACAGCTGATATAGTCAGTGGTGAGGGGAGCCGTGCAGGCTTGTAAACAACGGAACAGTGAGTCAGTCTGTGGAGACTTCTGTGGGGCTCACGGCTTCAATGTACTGACTAGATGAGGATTCAAGTTGGGAGTAACCTGGCGTAGGAACTACCTGTTGTTGAAACAGCTGAATAGCTCCGGGAAACTGTTTCAGTTACGAGAGTGCGGTTAGAGTCGTCAGCCTTAGGGTGTATGAGGGTTGGCAAAAACCCATTAGGGAATCTCCTCCTGGAGAAAGATTAATCTTGTTTGGCTTGTATCGGTTATAGCTTGGTGCGAGTAGCATGCATCCTAGTACAAACAATACTAAAGCAGTGTGGAAAAGGGCATGTCCGGTTTATATAGACTTGGCTCTGAGTAGTTGGATATTTAAAGTGACAGTGTAAGCTAAACAAAAGATATGTACAAGAGACAACAGAGAGAATTGAGTAAGAATCATGACACTGTCTTAGTCACTAGGCGCAAATCCATCTTTCTGTGAGTGCCACTATTTGGCCTAATCTCATTTTATGCTTTTAATCTATTATTATTATATTTATTATATATATATATGGAGCAGGGACAGGGGTTTGGAGCTCAGAAGTAAAGGTATCAAAGGCTTAAGTCCATCTTGGGTGTTAAAAGGGGACAGTGAGATGGGTTTCTATCTTAGAGGTACTACCCCTTTTAGACATGGCTACAAAGACAGACAAATCATGTTTATGGTACTGGAATCTATAGAGTTGAATACAGGACACAGGATTTGGAGCCTTGGCGGGAGCCACAGGACTAAGCACAAGTAATGCCCATACTGGAGCTGAAGTCTGGAGTAGTGCTCACTCTAGGGCAAATTACTGAATTACCTACTCTAGAGCTGAGGACTGGAGACACAGGATCTGCTGTGACAGGCAGGTGACACTGGATACGCAGGTACTGCTGTGACAGGTTGGTGACACTGTATACACAGGTACTGATTTGACAGGCTGGTGACACTAGATACAAAGGTACTGCTGTGACAAGTTGGTGACACTGGATACACAGGTACTGAGGTGACAGGCTGGTGACACTAGATACGCAGCTACTGCTGTGACAGCTTGGTGACACTGGATAGACAAGTACTGCTGTGACACGCTGGTAACAGGAGAATAATATGAAGACAAGCCAAAGGGCAAAAATACCAGAGAGTAGTCCGATCAATCACCAAACAGAGGGGTAATCCAGAAGAATAGCCAGAAGACAAGCCAAGTTCAGTATACCAGGGAAGCAGTCTCAGATCATACACTAAACACAGGAGAAGTCCAAGAAAATGGTCTGTAGACTAGCCGAGTTCAGAAGCCAGGAGATTCACCAAAACAATAGGATGAACCACAATGTTGAGGCAGGGAGTGGTCTGAGAGGCAGCCTTTTATAGTAGTGCTGATTAGGTAACTGCCAGCAGTTAGCAGGCAGGTGGAGCTAAAGAGCACAGCCAGTGCAGTAAACAGGTCTCCAAAAACAACAGCACAAAACAGAGCCCACAGAACCTAAGCACAGCGAAGGGGGTAAGTAGCGCTGTGTTTGCAGCATTGTTAAATATATTTGTATATGCGTATATACATATATATTTATGTGTTAATATGTGTATATACACATATTAACACTTAAATATATATGTATATAAGCATATACATATATATTTACTGTATATGGTCTCGCCAACTTTACAGCCCCAAAACTGCCTAGTGTAGTTGTTTTTTATTTTAAAAAAATGCTACATTTTTTTTAAATTAAAAAAAACTATAATGCCCTATATTTTGAGGGCATTTGGGGGACTTTTAGCAAATTAACCAGAGATCTAATCACTTGCCAAGGCTAGTTATTTATTGCGTGCCCGCTAACAGGCAAATGTGGCCGCTTCCATTTCTAACAGGAACTGAAAAGCTGAATAACAGTAAAAGGGGCAAAATAAACAATACAAGTATATTGCCGATATTTTTTTAGATATATGATTTAGGTACTACCTTGCTGTCTATAATAACTCTGTATCAACTGATTTATCTAAAATTATCTCTAAACCCTGATTATTTTTTAATATTCTTGAGGGGTTTTATTTTATGTCTAATGAGTCTTTAAAGGGGAATGAAAGTCAAAATTAATCTTTCATGGTTCAGATAAAGAATACAGTTTAAATTGACTTTTTGATTTACTTCTTTACCTTGGTATGTATAACAAAATTCCAGAGAAACATGCCCAAAAATCTCATGGTAATCTTAAATTGGGCTGAAATGTTTCAGTTTACCTCAGACTAGCTATCACTACAAAGCATAACAACTCTAAATAAATCAGTTCCCTATTTCTGTATATAGTATGATTTTTAGTCAGTGCTACAGACAAAATTCCCCTTCGAATTTGAAAGAATTGTGTGTGAGTAAGAAAGAAAGAGATAACTCTAATGATATATGCCTGGAAGTCCTGTGAAATGTCTGTAAAATGGCAAAGAAAATAGGCAACTGCTTGTATACCCTTTTCGTGGGGTATAGACAAATACATTGCAACTGCATCAATCGTAAGCCATGTGTACCCATTACTCCAGACTCTGAATGATGTTTAGAACATACTTTGTGTCCTTGATGTAGGAAGCTAATGTTACTACTATTGGTTGTAAAATATAGCCAACCCATTGTGAGAGGTGTTCAAGAAGAGAATCAATCACAATAGGTCTTCCCTGTACATTTGTGGTTTTATGTACTTTCGGGAGATGGTGGAACCAAGGGGTCTTGGGAAACTTTACATCCAGATAATCCACAGTCTGGTCATCCAAGAACCCTTGCTCCCGACCATCATCTAGAATCTGTTGTAGCTCACACCTGAACCTATTCATAGGATCCCTGTCTAGTACCATATAATTATTTGTGTTTTGTAATTGGCGTAGTACTTCCTCCACATAATCATTTTTGTCCATGACTACCACTATATAAGGGTGCCCTTACATTTCTATTGGCTGATTTTATTAATTAAATTTCAATTTTAGGGGATTAACAGAGTAGCTTTACGGATTAAGTAGTTTAGGGGCTATTGTGGTGGGGGTAATGATAGCTAAGGGGTTAAGTAGTATAGGGGCTATTACATTGGGGGTAATGGCAGTTTAGGGGTTAAGTATTGTAAGGGTCATTGCAGTGGGGGTAATGGCGGTTTAGGGGCTAATTAATGTAGGGTTATTGCAGTTTAGGGGTTAACAGTGTAGCGTGGTAGTTTGTGATGGGGATCTGGCAGATTAGGGGTTAATATTGTAGTGGGCTTAAAACAGTAGGGGGATGTAGTGGTTTAAAGGTTATTAGAATAGGGGCTTATTGCATTGGGGATTAACATGCAAGTATAGGTGGTTAACATTTTGTGCACGTCAAGCGCAACATTTTTACTTTCAACTAGTAATACCAGCACTACCCAAAGTGCTAAAAGTTAACTTCTAGCGAAGTTAACGTTCGAGCGGGAGTGGTAATTACCGCTCCACTTGTAATCTAGCCCTAAGTAAGTAAAGTCTCCAGTGAGCTTTTCCAGTTCTTCTGGGCATTTGAAAACCCATAATATACAGAGTTAAATTCCAGGAAAGAGGGACTAAATAAATAACAAAAATATACTGCAAAGTTGTGTTTACTATGCACAACCAAACCTTTTATATTACAATTTTATTTTATTTAAAGGAGCTTGAAAGTCAGTAATATGCTGCAGCTGTACAATGGGTTAAATGCAGGGGCAGAACTACAGGGGGTGCGAGTTTGCAACTGTGACTGGGCCCCTGAGGGTGGGGCCCAGCTTAAAAAAAATTCAAATAAAAAAAATAATTCCCCCCAATAAAACACATTGACCTGCCACTGCCTGCACTGATCTCATGTGAGTGTGACATGATGCTTCACTAGTGTCTCTGACTACAGGGGTTAGTCTTTCTGTTTTACTCATTGGTGTTTATGTGTGGGTGTGTGTATGTGTGTGACTGTGGGTGTATTTATGCATGTATGTGTGTGT
>CAJPDP010901884.1:0-12454 GCA_905336975.1 Bombina variegata variegata
TTAGTTATGAGTTTTGTGAAAAAATTGTGTTACACAAAACTCATAACTACTGGTCTCAGATTGCGGAATGGATCATGTTTGTATAGGCTGGAATGCAAGCATTTTAGCCTCACCGCAAAACTTGTGATTGCAGCGCTATGGAAATCCCATGCAAAAACGCGGGACTGACGTTGTGTTACAGGCTAAAATGCTTGCGGTACAGCTATACCGACAAGACTCGTAATGGCTGCATTACGGTTTTTACTCTGAAATGGCAATTTTTTCAAAGTTAAAACCAGAATGCAATCTAGGTGCTTGTTTGTTATCATGTAGAAGAGTTTCAAATGTAAGAGCAATAGACTTTAACTCAAAAATGTTTTCTCCTCAAGGTGTCATCTTTTCTCTTTCTAGAAGAACTAAAACTTTATCTTCTTTCTTATTTCACCCTTACTTTTTTTACTATCCTAAACTTGAGATTGTGTTGTCTCTTGTCTTAGAGAATATGAGTCTAGAACTCTGTCCTTAAGATCTTCTAAGTCTAACCAACTTCTCATTTACCTGTTTCTTCCACTTCTATTAGTGGGTGGGTTAAATGGATCATGTCGCTATTAGAGGTGCTTCAGCTTCCAAGGCCTTTTTTAAATCTGCTTCTCTTCAAGAGATTCTTAATGCTGCAGATTGGCCTTTGGATAATATTTTCAGACAATCCTATTTTACCCCCCCCCCCCAAAAAGAAAAAGCTTTATTTAGATCAACTGAACATACATGTTATACAGTAAATGTACATTAGCGCTGCAGAATCTGTTGGCGCTCTACAAATAACCAATAATAATAATAACAGGCAAGAATGGTACATAACAAAACGTCTGCTGCTTTACACTTGTAAGTGGTCACATTCTCTAATGTCCTGTATGTCTAGCTTGGTTTTAATTTTAACTAACTTTGAACTCTTTTGGGTCTTTAATACACAATATAAATAACCTTCCAATGTCCAGTTTCAATAAAATTTAGTCTTTAAACAAGTTTTATATATCATCTGAATACATTGAGATAACAATAACATGAACTGATAATCGTAACGCGATGCTCTATTAGGATCACTCGAGCAGGCATCATCTAGGTCTAAATAATCATCAATATCTCTTTTTGAGATATCAACTGGGTCGCCGCCAATTCCGAAATTTGCGTAGAAGGGGGAGGAGGAAGGGGGGGGGGATATAATCTGGTGGGAAGGGGCGTGGATATAATGTAGAGAACTGTGGTGCAAGTATCTCGCCTAAGAATGTTTTAGGAAATCTATTCCTGTTTCCATATCATTAACATTCTTTCATGTACTTCAACAGTATTGTTTCTAATGTAATGATATCTTTCTAATTGTAAAGTGTCTCAATCTGTTTCACCCATTCCCTCAATGTGAGGGTCTTGCCAGATTTCCAATATCTGAGAATCAGCATTTTTGTGCTACTTATCATCGATAGTAACAGGTTTCATTTCGCCACATCTTTTAGTTTGGGGAGGCTAGTAAAAAGTAATATTCTATGATCCCTGGGGTCTATGGTCCCCAGAACCTTGCAGATATGTGCTATTATATCTGTCCAGATATGTTGAATGTTAGGACAATCCCACCAGATATTTTGTATGGTACCCTCTTCTGTGCAGCCCCTCCAACACCTTCCCGTGGAGAAGGGATATATCACTTTTAATCTTGCCGGCGTCAGGTACCACCTTGTCAGGAACTTAAAATAGGTCTCCTGTACTTGGGCTGAGATGGATGCTACTTTGTTATTAATTAATATGGATTTCCAACTTTTCAGCGTTAGTCCTAGAGTAAGCTCCCTATTCCATGCCCTGGTGTATGTTGGTAAAAGATCTTCACTGGTTATCTGCAATATTTTGTACAGAATAAATATTAAGTGTGATTTTTCGAAATCAGTCACTTTCCTGAGGAGTGATAATTTATGTCTATGGGAGTTAATGTAGTGACTTATCTGTGCGTATGTCATCCATGTTATTGAGGGGTCTGTTTCTGATATATCTCCCAGCTTTTTTAGTTTTTGATGTTGAGGTTGCGTCAAGTGGTGTATTGTATTTCCCTTTATGTGTTGGCCATTGTAGTCATAACGTTTTATTAAATTGTTTCAGGTCAGGGTTGTCTAAGTAGGGGGTCATTGGTGATGCCAGCGTAGAACTATGGGTAGAGGTGTGAATAATCCTATCCTACGTCACGAAGAGCTCTTTTATTAGAGGCTAATCCTCTATTAGGGTAGGTCTTTCTTTTTTTGGGAAGACACGCCAGGTGTCCTGGATTGTTTGTGTGCAGGTTAGACCTATCTATCTGAATCCAGTGTTTTTTGGAATCATTAGTGCACCATTCCACAAGTCTCTGCAAAATTATTGTCTGCCTATACAACTGCAAGTCTGGGATACCCAGCCCTTCTCTCTCCTTGGGTAGATATAATGTTTGCTTAGTTATCCTTGGTCTTATATCATTCCAAATGAATGCTTCTATCGCATTCTGTAATTTTGTTAAGTGGTCCAAGGGTAGCGGAATGGGAAGGGTCTGCAGAACATAAAGGATTCTGGGTAAAATGTTCATCTTTATAACTCCGATTCTACCTAGCCACAAAAGGTTTTTACTTTTCCAGCAAGAAAGATCCCTGATTATTGCCCCTTCTAAGTTCTTATAGTTAGCTTCGAATAGTGTCTCTGTGTGTGCCAAAAGGTATATACCAAGGTATTTCATCCTATCATGTTGTTGTTTTAATGGACAATCTAACAGTATTTGCGGAATTCTTTCTGTAGTCATAGTAATATTTAGGAATTCAGATTTACTATTGTTTAGCAAAACATTGGAGTGTTTACCAAATTCTCTAAAGATTTGCAAGGCTTGTGGAAGGTATGTTTCTGTGTTTGTGAGTGTTAGCAGGACATCGTCCACATACATTGCCATTTTATGTTCTGTGTGATCTAATGTGATATCCGTGATCTGTGTGCAACCGCGGATTTTGAGGGCCAGAATCTCTATGGAGATTGCAAATAAAATTGGGGAGAGGGGGCAGCCCTGTCTCGTTCCATTTGTGATTGAGAAGCCTTCCGACAGCCATCCATTTACTTTTACTTTCACAGTTGGTGTAGTATATAGTGAGAAGATCATCTCTATAAAGAGTTGGCTAAAGCCCATTTTTGACAGTGTGACCTTTAAAAAGGACCAATTCACCCTGTCAAAAGCCTTCTTGGGGTCTGTGGAGGTGAGCGTTAAGGGTATCCTATTTTTGTGTGCGTGGGAAACAAGCTGTAACACTTTTAGGGTTTTATCCCTCGCCTCTCGGTCCGGGACAAATCCCACTTGGTCTGGGTTGATTAATTTTGGGAGGATTTTGTTTATGCATGTGGCCAATCTTTTTGCGTATATTTTTATGTCGGAATTGAGTAATGAGATCGGGTGGAGATTCTCCGGTCTATTGGGTGGCTTTCCGGGTTTCCACAGTACAGTTATATGCGCTTCGAGTAGGTTCCTATTAAAACCGCCTTCCTTTGGTAATGTGTTGTACATGTCAGCTCTTCCCTGCTGGCATGTCTTTGATTGCTTTTTTAATTTCTGCGTGTGTTATAGGTGACTCCAATTGTTTGGCTTCGTCTGGATCTATAGTCGGGATTTTTATGTATTTTAGATATTCTTCAATTTCTGTCATGTTGGTCTCTATGTCTAAGTTAGGGCTTGATACTGTGTTGGTTGCTTTTAGGTTGTATAGCGAAGAGTAGTATAGTCTCAGTGTTTCGGCTATATTCTGGCTGTATTTATGTTGCGTCTCATGTTAATCATATATATGTGCAATATGTGATTGAAATTGTTTCCTTTTGAGAGCTTTGGCCAGGAGTGCACCAGGTTTATTACCGAATTCGAAATATTGTTGTCATAGGTGTAATGACCTCAGCTGTGTCTCCTTCAATTGGAGATTGTGGTGTTCCTCTCTGACTTGTGTAAATGAATTTAGGATAGTGACCGGCGCCACATTCTTTTTATGTTCCATTTCCCAGTATGCTATTTGTGCCTTTAGCGAATTGCAATATTGTCTACTTTGTTGCTGCTGGCCTTTGATTTTTATCATGAACCCTCTTATGACTGCTTTGTGGGCCTCCCAAACCAGTGATATTTTGGTCTGTCCTGTGTTGTTAAGTCTGAAATATTATTTTAGCTCTCTGCCTATTTCCAATTTGTGCAGGGGGTTTTGTAGGAGACAGTCGTCCAGTCGCCAAATGTAGGGGAGTAGTGGCTTCTCGGGCCATATGAAGTCACATAGAACTGGTGAGTGGTCTGACCATGTTCATGGCAAGATCTCTGAGTGATAAACTTGGGATAGTGTGGCGGGGTCTGTCATTATATAAACTATTCTAGAGTATGACTGATGTGGGTGTGAATAGAATGTAAAATCTTTATCTCTAGGATGTAATGCTCTCCATGTATCATGGACCATAAATTGTTGCAATTGATGGTTAATAGATTTAATTACTCTCCTGGACATGCTGGAGGAGCCACTGGTTGTGTCCATGGTAGGGTCTAATGTCGCGTTAAAGTCCCCACCCAGAAATATTGTGCCCTTGCTGAGTTCTAATATTTTTTGTGTAGCTACCCTCAATGCTTTGTGTTGTTGCTGATTAGGCATATAGACATTTACTAGCGTTATGAATCTATTATATAGCAGACCTGTTACAAGTATATACCTCCCCACTCTATCTTTTTCCACGTGTGTTGGTTGAAATTGAAGTATGTTTTTAATCAGAATGCCCACTCCTCCTGTCTTGGTCGAACCTGAGGACAGATATGCCCTCTGGTATCTAGCATGTAATAGTTTGGGTTCTCTACCTTTCTTAAAATGCGTCTCCTGGACAAAAATTATATCCCCCTACTGACTATGTAAATCCCTAAATGCTATTAAGGCCCTTGGCCTTGATGGTTATAAGATGTATCTTATGTGAGCGTGATATAGTGCCCTGACTAGGCATTGTAGATAACAGTGCTTTAGTATATCCGTATAAACCTGTTTACTTGGGTAAGTTACCTCTACGTGTGCCAGTATTTTTTGCACTGAACTCGTGGAGCATTATGTGCTATGTTCCCTGCAGCTATGTTCAGATTAACCCATGTTGTAGTTAGTAAAGGTAGAATATGCCTTAGGATGTTGTGTTATACAAATTGTCATGTTTATCTGCAAGCGAGAGATTGGACGGTAGATGTGATTGGTCTTGTAGATTAGTTCCTTGACCCATCTTTCCAATGTCTATGTCGTTCTTTACGTCTTAACGTGTGTCAATATATTTGTCTAGTTGATCGTGTTTTAGGAATCTGTTTGCGCCCCTCTTTGGGAGGTAGAGTATTTATTAAGTCGCGTCTTACGTTGGTAAGCTGCATTATTTTAGTGTGCGTGCCCGTGCATGTTGTAAGTAGCATTTTGTTTAACACATGAAGCAAACCATTCCAAAGTGAGTAGCTTACATTGTTGTTTCTATATATGTAATAGTTATGGTTACATATCTGATGGTTTTGCTGAGGGTGCTGACTTGATCTCTTGGAGGTGTAACTTTTATTTGTAGTGTCTCACAGAAAGTTTTCAGATCATCTAGAGTCCAGTATGTTAATGATTTGTCTCCTCTCGTGGCAGTTATGCTGACCAGGCCATCTATAGGCCTATATTTTTTCCATCCGTAGCACTGAAGTGACAAATTGTAGCTCTCTCCTCTTTTGAAGCCTTGTGAGGCGGAGATCTTCAAATATTTGTATTGGTATCCCCGCGTGGGTAAACTGGGATTTTTGTTGAGATTGCCGCAGTATCTCCTCCTTGTCCTGGTGATTCAGGAACTTCACTATAACATCTCTCAGGGGTGCTTTGGCCGAAGGTTTAGCTCTTAAGGCTCTGTGCACCCTTTTCATAACAATGTCAGAGGAAGTGTTGTTCCCTTTAATTGTTCTGTATAGGTCTTGCAGATATCCTGGAAGCGCATTTGGTAGGATGCTCTCTGGGACTCCTCTGATGCTGAGATTGTTTCTGTGACCCCTATTGTCGAGGTCTTCTATTTTCTCAAGTAGGTTCTGGATAGTTGCCTCCTGGTTATACATAAGCTGTGACAAATGGTGTACATCTTGAGTAGTTGTGTTGTGGCTTTCCTCCAACATGCCTACTTTCTGATCTATACACCTGATGTCTCTTTTCCATTCCTGGAACATGTTTTTCATGTCTGCCATGGCCGTGTTTATGTCCTCTTTTAAAGCCAAGAGCTTTAAGTCCTCTCTTTCGGAGGATTGTATAGGGGGTGTGGGGGCAGTGGGCGAGGTGGTAGCTGTCTCTGTTGGGGTTGATACGTCTCATGTAACATCTCCTTTTGCGTGCAGTGGCCCCTCTGCTGTTTTTAGATACTGGCTTAACATTGTTGGTGTAGGCTGCACATCCACTTTTTGAGATTTTTTAGCTGGCATACCTCTTAGGAGAGCTGTTTTTCTATTCTTTTGTCTCTGCCCTGTATGTTGATGTGCGTAGTGTTATTTTTCTGCAGGCATGCCTGCTTTGTGGCTATATGCAGTGTATGGCAATTGGTTTCTCCCACGCTTCTCAATACCAGTGCCTTTTTGTCCCCTTTCTGTGTGCGTGTTATTTGTCACTTTTAGGGCCTGCTTGTGCCAGGGGTGCTTGGCTTGTGGAGGCAGCGTTGTATTTTTTTCCCTGTCACAGTATGTGTATCTTATAATTCAGCCCCGTTATTTGGGACTGCAGTATTTCTGTGGCCTAGTTGTTATGCCTATGGATACTTGATTGGCAGCTCCCCTGTGTCAGGGCCTAGTTTGTGCGTGTCTGTACAGCGCTTATTATCTGGTGCCTCCTTTATAGTTTACTTTCTTGGCCAATTCTATTCACTTCATCTCCCTGTCCCCTTTTGCGCACTTTGTTTAATTTTCCTCACCCTCCTGCTCTTTTATAGTGGCTTGACTGTGGATTGCCCCCTTATGGGATTACACTGGTACCTGGGTTGAACCGCCGTCGTTACCTCTCAAGGCCGCCTGTTATAAGGTGTGAGTCGTCCTTAACTGCCTGTTTGGCTTTGTCTGTTGCTCCGGTGCAGGAGCCATTATCTGGCTTCCCCTCCGTTTGTTCCCCCTACGTGATCTGCAGTAAAGCACCGCCTCTGCTCAATAGGCGATCTCGCGGGCTGGGCCGTCTTCCGTTCCGGGTCTGTTGGCGATGTGATTGAGGCCCTGGATCTGTTTCTTTATGTGCCCTCTTGTCTGCAGTACTTGGTAGCACCTTTGTGTGGACTTATACACCCGTTCCCTGCTAGTGTACCACCGGGCTAGGAGATCAGGGCCTAGAAGCTTTTCTATGTGTCGGCCATCTAGCTGCGTGGCCAAGCTCCGCCCCCCAGACAATTCTATTTTAAACCAATTTCCTCTATTCCACACCACCTGGATTCTTGATTTATTTGCTTTAAACTAGCAAAATATGAGTCTCTGTCCTTGTAATAAAATTCTGATTATCCTAACTTTGTGACGGCCCGCCCTATTATGTACAATTTGTATATTATTTTATATGTCTTACAATTTTTTTATTTATTTTTTATATTTATATATATTTTTTAAAGCTTTTTTATTGAGGAATGAAAATCACATGAACATGCATCATGCGTAAATAAATAAATAGAATTCCAGACATGAAAACAGCATGACATAATGATTGTACAAAAACCAACATTATTATTTGATGTTATATAACAAAAGTTAGGTGTACATTTAAAGACCTAATTTTTCTGTTTTATAAACTTGGTAATAAACAATTTCCCCTTAATGAAAGAAAACGGCCACTTTTGGGTCGCTGATTGGGGTGGGGAATGTAAAGGAAATGGAACTGCAGGGCCACTTTTGGACCAGATTATGAGATTGACATGAAAAGTACAGACAAGTAGTATACTCTACTGAACTTTACTTATGGGAACCTTGTGGGTCTGAACTATCGAGGAGCGTATAAACAAATATTTGTCAGCTTAGGGTCTCTTAAATAGCCTTAATACATGTGGTAGTGAGCACATATTGCCGATAATGAGGAGCCAATACAACCCCATGGGAACCCCCACATCCCCCATATTAGGGGGCCAGTATGGTTAAAAAAAAAAAAGGGGGGAGATGAAGCAAACTTTAACAAAGACAAATGCTTACCTTCTTTAAATGTATTTAATAATTAATAATAGCAGGGATGTATTAAGCAGTTAGGATCTATGCTAGATCAGAGCATGGAATATAAATTGTATTGAGCACACTGATGGCAGACATCTGACATAAAGACATGCATACATTTCTTGATTAGGGTAAAGTAAATACTGTCGCGTTCCGATAAATAGTGTCCCTCAAACTTTAGGCTTCAGTCCCGCAATTAGGGTTAAGTCAAATGGAAAGTAAAGCTAATTGCAAGCATATTGTCTAAGAGGATTTAATAAGTAAAACCATAGGGCAGGATCAGCCTAGGGTGTCATGAGGATAGTTCAATAGAGCCCTTTAATTTGAAGCTAGGGGGGTACGAAATGAGAATTACCAGCCATCAATCGGAGATTTAATGTCCTGCAATCCCCATGAGTTCACTTCCACTAGCCTATGTTAGATCGTATGGGATGTACAGCAACTCGGGTGTCCTTATAGCCAAAGGTGTTCTTGGTCGCTACCAACAAGCCTCTATGCAATGCACGATTCACACATCCCCAGAGACCAATCCAGCCTCCACAGTGGCCCCACCGGAACAATGCCTGCAGACTGAACACCGCCAACTTGTCTCCATAACTGCTCCGGGCTTTCAATTTGGGGGATGTCCACCAGGTAGGACTCCAGTTGCAAATTCCTTTAGTGCTTAGCCAGTGTCGCCAAATACCTTGTGCGACCCGGCGAGGCACTCTCATTCTGATTCACAGGGGCAGAGGCGATTGAGGTGGTGGAGCGGCGCTATCTTGCGCAGAGATAGTCCCCACATGTGCCATCTTCCTCCCTGCAGATGCCCCTCTATAGAGTTTAGGATTGTCTTCTATTGCGAGGCGTGGCTGTTGGACCAAGTAGGTGTTCATAGTCGGTGGGGGATCCCACGGTATAAGGATTACTCCTAATTTAGGGACATCTGCCTCTCCACTGTTCGGGAGGGCGGGATCCGCCTCCGGCCAGGCTGTTGATAAGTTACATGTGACGGTTATCTCTAGGTCCCCACTTTTAACCATTGGCACATTGCTTATAGAGGTTCAGTTGTCTTGCCGTGTATTGGGTGGGCTCAGATGCACGCCGTGTTTGGAGGGCTCGGGGTACCCTGCTCATTCTATATCCATTGGATCAGGCTTAGTGTTAGCAAGATTTCCTTCATATGCCCATGCTGCTGCCATCTTCTCTGTTAGCTGTAAAAAATGTTCATTTAAGAGATTGCATATCTCCCCGATTAGGATAGCTGCGTCAGGTTCCATATTGCTGAAGTTTTCAGTGTCTACGCACTGCATACCCGGCTTNNGGGGTGTTGAGAGCCTCTCACTCAGGTGACTGAAATTTATGTTAAGGACATTTTGGGCTCCATTTAGCAAGCAGCGGATGCTGCTTCGGAGGCCCTGAAACAAAAGTTAAGAAGCAGCGGTCGTAAGAACGATGCTCCTTAACCTCTCCGCCACCTAAAATCTGGTGGATTGAATTCATCCCGATCCCATACGATCGGGATAAATTACAGCCCCTACTTGGATTGTCTGCCAGTGAGCAGGGTGCGGCATTGCAAAAGCAGTTCTGGGGAAATGCTTGTGCAATGATAAATGGGGGACAGTGTATGCTGTCCGTATTTAGTGATGTCCAGCTGTTATGATTAGCTATAGCGAATCATGTCCACTCGACACTTGATAAATCAAGCCCATAGCCTCTAATCTAAATTGATCTATTTTGTATGCTGCCCAAATACCTTCATCTTAAATTGAGTTATCTTTATTTAAATTAACCAGTCTCACTGCTTAGGGGAACCAACTTGGTAGAAAGCTCATCACTATAGTTTAGGGCACTTACCTTTCTGCTAACCAACCTTCTTCAACCACCAATTAATTTTTTTTTGTTTTATATGCAAAAAACACATATTAAAGTTGGCATTGTTTGATAATATGGAGCATTTAAGTTGGTTAATGAAAATGTAATTTTCTGTGTAAACTTTACTAACATGACCTTGTTATTATGATAATTTATTTGAAGCAATATTATTATTGATGTTGCCTTCAATATTCAGCGGCATCTTGCAACGGATGGATGACAGTAAGATCAGTATTATGAAACAAACACAGGTTATTTAAGGGACACTGAGCTAGATTCATAGATGCTTGATGACATCATGTTTATAAATCATTAAGACTCATTTCAGCTTTCTTTTCTAGATAATCGCAAGTTAAATGGCCCTGTATGATATCCAAGAAAAAAGTTAATAGAAGCAGCAGAATTAGGCTGCAAGTAATTTTGTCACTTCCTCACCCAGTACAAAAACAAATTATATATCCACTACGAAAGGCTGAAGTTTTCCATATAGCAATACAAAGTGGTCTTGTCCCCGCTTTGTTGGATGGTGGGGGGAGTGGAGGGGTGGTGTGGGTTTTTTTTTTTTTCTCTTTCCTTCTCTTTTGTGTTTCTTCCCTTTGTGTGTGTGTGTGTGTGTGTGTTCTCCTGAATATAACTTGAAAATGTCAATATACGAAGATAGGGGTATGATCTGTCAGCCATTTATTAATAATTCCAAGTATAATTTTTGGTATTGTAGACAGGCAGTAAGACTTTATATTTGTTAAAGCCAGCCGACATGCGGCCTCCAAAGTGTATTGGTTGTGAAGTTATGGCAAATTATTTGGATGCGGTATCTTATTACTGTTATACTGTTTACTGTTTCTTTCTTTTCGCTCTTTGTAATACCGACTAAAGGCAATTTTTTTTTGTGATATTTATATTGACGGATAAATAAAGAGGGAAAAAAAAAAGCAGCAGAATGTTATAAAACAATCATTTATTAAATTTAGTAAAACAACAGTGATGAAAAGCTCATTAAAATGATCCATCAGGAATTGAGAGCCATATTCATAGCCCATGATATGTCACACATCAAGCATGAACCGATAGAAACGAAAAATCAAAACAACACTTTAGAAACTCGTTTGTAAAACAGGGTTTGTAAATACATGTGAATGTTAAATATTCTGTCTATTTGATTTTGTTATGTTAAATTAGTCTTGCTCGAAAGAAAGCTATTTGTATCTCTTATATCACAGATTGGAAGACAAAAAAAAAATAAAGGTGGTCTTTCTCAAGGCGTGTTTGGGATTTTTCATAATTTAGCATGTGATATAAAAAAAAGATGTCGTTGCCCAAGTGAAGTATCTTGGAGACTTCCTAAAATGTTTAATAGAGAAATTGCTTAACGTTGCTTAACCTACAAGTCCTGTATCATGTCTCATTAGGAAGGCAATAAAAACATGTTTTTGAATAAACCCTGTATCTACTCTTCTACACCACACAACCCACTGAATATTAATTAAATGCATACAAAATCAGAGATTTAGTCAACAAACAAGAAGGCTAACCACTATTAAGCATAAACTGCATTGTTATGCAGTTGTTATCTGATAAATCCAAATATGGTTAGATATGTAGCAGAGTTAGCCTTGATTAGGCGTCAGGGTGTATTTCAAGGTCTGAGAATTGTAACATTTTCATAGCTAAATTACATGAAAAGGGGGTAAAATAAATAATAAAGTAGATAGATAGATAGATAGATAGAAAATATATTCATCACTTTCTTCAGCTATTCCTTTCTAAGCTTTGCCAACGTATGATACACTAAAACTTTTAATAGATTCACATGAAACAAAAAGAGTAATTTAATTCAGAGTTAGTCATGCACAGCATTTTAAAATGATTTTTAAATGATTTAAGCTCATTTCACTTCCATGAAATATTGATGGCGATTTTAACAAAATTACAATAATTAGATCATGTTATCAAACTGAAATGTGACAGTTTACGTATAAACACAAAAGGTTAGATTACGAGTGGAGAGCTATTTAGCGCTTCTGCCGGAGTATAAACAAGGCTGGATGGAGGCTTTTTGCGTGCGTTGGGTTGCGCTCCTATTACGAGTATAAATTTTGCGCACATGTTCTAACCCGACATGCTCAGAAAGTGGAGCTTAGAATAGCACGAATGTGCTAACGTATTCCCCCATAGACAATGGACCAGGAAAACTGGAAAAAAACTTACACCCATACTTTCGTGATAACCTGATTGCATTTAACCAAGTGCGCTCAATCTGACATGAAATATGAATATTTCACATTCCAATGTTCTTCACATAGCAGAATATGTTCTATTTATTAATACATATTTCTATATATCTGATGTTTGGTAAAATATACACTCACCGGCCACTTTATTAGTTACACCTTGCTAGTACCT
>CAJPDP010902032.1:0-10759 GCA_905336975.1 Bombina variegata variegata
GCCCTGCTGCTTACAACTCCCAAGCCACCAACAGTCAAGGGGAAAATACCAGCACCCTGACATAACCATCAATATTTCCCTGCAACTGAAGCCACTGCAAAAACCCACATTCCCATTTCTTATACATACGTAGTGAGCATATCCGCTTCTTTCTCATAAAAGCTGACAGACCCTAAAACTGGGACCTCTTTCTACCTAAGCATAGACCTTTCGCCAGTTCCCCCACTGTCTACCATGGCCTCCAGACGGACCATTAAACAAGACAAATTACCAAAATCTACTATAGGAAAATCCCTCACTATGTCTTAATTCCTACAATGCCCTGATACAGCAGACACCTCTCCTACTAACCACAAACCGAGGGATAAAACCCCAGCAGCTCCCACAAAAGATCAGCAGCCCTGTAGATCTCAAATAGAAGATATACAACTCTCAGCTACTATCCTACAAAATCTGCCCTCAAAGCAAGATATTGCGGACATTGTTCGCTCCTGTATAAGAGAGGAATTAGCAGAAATTAAACAAGACATCTATACATTAGGTTTCCAGGTGGAAACCTTAGAAACCAACCAAGATACCATCAAGGAGGATATCTAACACCTGACAGACCAGCTCACATCCCAACAGGAAACTATCTTATCACTTCAAGACAAGCTCAAAGATCTTGAAAATCGTGATACCCGAGTCAGTGCTACCTAGAGATTTTCCAGCATACCTCCAAAATTTATTCCAACACCTAAAAGACCCTTTATTGCCAGCCGAGATTCACTGGGTCAAGTGCACACAGGACCCTAAGAGCCAAACCGCAAGAATCAGCCCCCCCCACAAGAGACATCGTGATCCGCTTCAAAAACTTTTAAGAGAAATAAAATGCTTTTAAACCAATCCCAAAAGAACCAGCCTGTCAGACTTAGAGGAAATGTCCTACAGTTTTTTCAAGACTTATCAACCAAAACCCTGCAATGCAGGAAAGAATTCTCACCACCTTATTAAGGAACAAAAGAGTACCATACAGATGGGGTTTCCCGACACACATCTGGATCATCAGAAACACTCGCCTCATCTGCAAGTCACCAGAGGACATTCCAATTTTTGCTCCATGCTTGGACTTGACCCCCCCCCCAAAGACTCCCTCACTTCCCCAAACTTCAATCTCTACCCCCAAAAGATCTAGTAAGCCATCAGAATCATGGCACACTGTCGTAACAAAGAAAACTAAAGCAGCAGATGCCTCACCTCAGAGACATAATGCCCCTAGTCCCACTTCTTCGAAACACTCTACTTAACGGCACAATCTTCTGTATTATCTAGAGTTTCCTTCCCCAAACCTCCACTACTACCCCAACAAATCTGAATACCCTTAGAATGATGGCATACTGTTGCAATAAAGAAGAACAAACTAATGGACGCCTCTCACCAGAGACATAATGTCCCCAGCCCTACTCATTCAATCATTTCAACTTAGCGACATGTCTGTATGCATTCCCCAGTGTAGCTGTCACTGCTCCCGATCCTTGGATGATGTCGTTCCCAGGATGGGCAAGTAAAAAACAAAAAAATCCCACTCTAGCTTACTCTTTAGACTATCAGTCATTAGCAATCTAACTGAACCTTATACTCATGGTTTATACACCCCCTCTCTCCTACCCCCCTTTCCCGCTCCCTTGTCCTGTTTAAACCCTTCCATTACTCCCTATTTCCCTTCCCCCACCCAGAATGTTCTACTTAAATTATTGCTTTGAAATTTAGACCTAAATGTAAAAGGGCGTGTAGCGGTAATACCCCACATCCACTCATTTATGCCCTATAGTAGGAGTAGTGGTTTTTCCTTTTTTATTCGCCATTTGTTGTTTAAGTTATTACAGTTAATGTTTTACTGTTCATTAACAGTTGTTACTTTAAATGCTATATACTATGTACATTCTATTTTCTCTTGCAGGATCGCATACACTTATGCAAACACTATTGTACCACAGCACATAAACCCACAAATGAAAAAATACACGCATTAACCCTCCTGACCCAAAATGCAAAAGGGTTAAACTCACTCCAAAAAAGATCAAAAGCCCTCCTAGACTTAACTAAACAAAATGTTGACATATTCTTACAAGAAACACTTCAAAACGTAACAGAGAACCTAAATATTTTGGCAAAACCTTCACCAACCATTATCACAGCTCCAACATTTCCAAAAAGAGAGTGAGCATTCTTCTACCCAGGTCACTCCCTTTCAGACTTATCAAATCAACAAAAAACCCTGATGGAAGATTTCTAGGCCTTGTTGGACTACTATATGGTAGACCCATCACCCTAATAAACATATATGACCCAAACACAAACTAAACACCCTTTTTCAAATACATATTTAACAAAATTGTGGACATCTCCAAAGGACCTATGCTAATAGCGGGAGATTTCCACATTCCTCTTCAACCATCGAAAGATAGCTCCAACCCGAACATCAATGTTCCCAAAAAAGTTTTAAATACACTATGGACAGGACTGAGAAACCTCGATTAATACAACACCTGGCGCTTCATTCAACAAGATAAAAAAAAGATTACACTTTCTTTTCTCACCCCAACAAAACATACAGCAGAATTGATTATATCTTATCTGACCAGTCAGCCCTAGCCCTTGTTAGGAGATGCGATATCTCACCTACCTCCTAGACCGACCACTCAGCCATAAAACTCAAAATACTTTGGCACAATACACCCGAGTCTACACCATATCAATGGAAACTAGACGAAAATGTACTAAATAATCCAGAGGTGATAACAAAATTCACCACAACTGAGGAATATTTTAGACTAAATTCGCAATCCACAGATAACAAATATGCCATCTGGGAGGAGCATAAATGCGTACTCAGAGGAGAACAAATCAAAATCAAAGCTCACCAACAAAAACTACATAGGCAAACAGTTATCAGACGCATTTGCCCACCTAGACTTAACCCATAAAAGATCCCCTGCAAATCCTCAAATAGCCAATGACTTACAAAAAGCCAAACATGCTTTAGATAGTTTTCTAATAATTGAATATCAGGCATTGCGAACCAAAACAAGTAGCATGTTTTAATACGAAAGCAACAGATCGGGCAAACTTTTGGCAAGGGCATTTTATATATACACCACACCTGTCCAACCACCCTTAAAACAACAGAAGACATTCTTCAATCCTTTCATGATTATTCAACACTTTACAACATCCAAAAAGACATGCTTACATTACAAACAAGCCACCTCTTGATATGACAACTTATGTCAACAATACTCAACTATCCACATTGACGCTGGACCAACTCCAACATCTTAACGGTCCCATAACCCAGCAAGAACTATTAGCTGCTATCAAATCCTTGAAAAATGGGAAAAGCCCAGGACCCAACGGTTTCACTGGAAAGTACTATCAAGCATTTTCTCCACTACTCTCACCCCACCTCACACAAATATTCAATGAAGTTAATGATAAAAATCCCTTCTGACAATCCATGATAGAGGCACAAGTCGCTGTAATCCTCAAACCAGGTAAACCATCAACTACCCAGCAAATTTCCGCCCGATATCCCTCCTGAACAAAGACATTAAATTGTTTGCAAAAATTCTAGCCAATAGCATTAACAATCTTACCATCAATAGTTCATTTTAATCAGGCTGGTTTTACCCCTCACATAGAAATTAAAGATAACACAATACAAATTTTACACTTAATGGAATATGCAAGCAAACCACAAAATCCCATCTGCGTTCATTTCAATGGACGCAGAGAAAGCCTTTGACAAAATGGATTGGCTATTTTTACAGACCACACTCACGAGATTTGGCTTTGATCACAACTTTATAGGGAAAATAAATAAATTTCCTTTTACAATAGGCCACAAGCAAAAATCAAGATAAACAATACCCTATCCCAACCTTTTAATATATCCAACGGCACAAGACAAGGCTGCCCTCACTCCCCTATACTGTTCGTCCTTGCCATGGAAGTCCTAGCCTCCCAAATTGGAATACGGCCATTCATGGCTTTAAAATCACCCACTACAAATACAAATCCGGCGAATTTGCCGACGACCTCTTCCTTACACTTACACAGCCCATCTCATCAATCCCTCCGCTTATTCAAACCTTGCATACTTATGGTACCCTTTCCAACTTCAAAATTAACATCACCAAATCAGAACCATTACCCATAGGATTACTTGACGAAGAACTAAAATCAATACAATCACAAGTCCATTTCCAAACACACACAGACACTATTAAATACTTAGGGATAAACATATCCCCACACCTAGATACACTACTCAACACAAATTTTAAAGCCATATCCAATACGACACACACTCTCCGATCCTGGAGCAATAAATCCTTCTCCTGGCTAGGCAGAATCAATGCTATCAAAATGACTCTCCTTCCTATACCTCTTCCAAACCCTTCCAATTCTAATCCAGCGACCATTAATCCACAATCTTCAAAAAATCAATCACCTCATACATTTGGCAGCACAAACGACCCCGTATTGCCACTGCCACCCTTTTCGGCCCAAAAGACCTAGGTGGACTGGGGATACCTAATCTGGCACATTACAGGCTTGCTACTTTCTTCACTAGAATCATACATTTGTGCAAACACTAAGCCCATAAAGACTGGGTCCTCCTAGAACACCAACTAACCGATACCTACTATCTTGGTAGCAAATGTTGGTTAACCCCAACTGAAAGAAACCTACCAAAACAACTCCCAATAATCATAGCCTGAAATCTTCAGACTGTGGGATACACACCTCATTCAGTTCCACCACATCGCAATACCCTCCCCACTGACCCTCCTCATTTAGAACACAGATTTTCCCCTCCAACTAAAATCTCAAGCAACCCTCCCACGTGAACGATTCAATCCCCAGCCACACTCCTGCAGAATGGGAAACCCAAACCTCAATCAGAGATCATTACCCTTTTAGGCAACAAATATGACAATTGGTTCCAATATGGCCAACTTTAAGACTTTCTTAAAAAAACACCCCAATAGCACCCAGCTTTCATGCAATCCGACTAGTTTTGAACACATATGTCCCCACAACATTCAGAACAAAAGCCTCCTTTCCCTCCTACAATCCTATACTACCTTGCTTCCTTCATATGTACAGGATTGGGAGAAAGAAATTGGTAAAAACTAACCCATAAAGAATGGTTAAAAAACTTCACCTCTATGACTAAATCTTCATCCTCCATATACATGATGGAGATGAACACAGAATTTTTATATAGATGGTACTATACACCATCCCGTCTCCATGCCATCCTCCCCTCAATCTCAAGTGTTGAAGAGGCTGCACAACAGAAGATACCCCCACACACACACACACATATGGTGGACCTGCCCAATTACCCAAGCTTTCTGGAAAACCATCAAAACAGAAATCAAAAAGGCCTTATCTACTTCTCTTGATCTAGACATTTGGTTCTTTCCAATATATTTTCTACTGACCATCATGGTAAATTCGGCGAAAAGACTGATTCCAAAGAACTGGAAAGCCCACAATCTCCCACCTCTGGCCACCTGGAGAGAAGCAACTACCCAATCCCTCTAACTAGAAAAATATAATTATACACAAAACAAATGTACTGATGACTACCACTCTATTTGCTTTCTTTGGGAAGAATACATAAACCAAGAGAATCAAAACAGATAGGTTGACCATAGTCCTCCCATACCCCCTTAGACATTCTACACCAAACCCTAACTAAAACAACAATATCCAACTTCTTAACAAATCTGTTATTAACAATATACTATACCAAACCACACTAAAAAAAAACTGACGACGTGCTAAACCCTTCATGTTAAGTTCGCTACCAACCTATACACCTACACAAAGGATAACATCATATTCTAACATATAATAATCTTCCCTGCAAGAGACACACTTTTCTTGTTTCACCTTATGCCGTTTTTTGTTTGAATAGCACTATATTGCTCATTAGCAAACAGATCTCTCGTTCGAAACCTGCTTATGCCAGCTCTTAAATATTAGGAAAAGAAAAAAGAACGTTGTAACCTCTATATTTATGTAAAAGTTGAGATTTGTTCGAATTGCAAATCAATGTTTACTGTTTGTAATGTTTTTCTTTTACAAATTTCAATAAAGCATTTAAAAAAAAAAAATGATAAAGTGTTTCAAGTTTTCAACAAGACTATTAATTGTTCAGATTGGTTATTAATGCATTTCTTACCGTGTTTCAGTTTCTCTATGAGAGCTTCATTATCATCCAGTTTTAACTCGTTCACTTTATCTATCAATCCCTCAATGTCACCCATTCCTGAAAAACACAAAAGAATCAGTTGCATTAATACAATAACTACTCCTATAACCGTTTGTTATTTTGTAGGTATCTGGAGCATTACATAGAAACTAGTGCTGCAATCTAATAGTCTAGCAAATGGATAATATTATTTGCCAAAGTGCCATACAGCGTTTCAGAAATGGCCGGCTCCTAAGCTTTTGTCTTTGCGTTTCAACAAAAGATACCAAGAAAAATTATAACAGAAGTAAATTAGAAAGTTGTTTAAAATCACTTGCTTTATCTGAATCAAGAAATAAAACTTTAATATAAACTAGTACATGTTCAAATGTACTGATGGCCTTTACTATTACAACATAAAAATGCACTCACACAGCACCATAAATTTTTCAAAGCTTTATTGGAACATACAGGTTCAGGCCATCATAGGTAGCGTTTTTGGGTTCTTTATTATTACATCTGACTTACCCAATAGTTTGCTAATGAATGGCTGTGTTTTGAAGGGTTCAAAGTCATCTATGTGTTCTCCTGTACCAATAAAAATTATAGGACTCTTTGTAGCAGCAACACTAAGAAAAGATAAGGAGTGAAAAAGGAAGCATGAGAGAGCTTGATAAACTCCAAGAATACTTGACATATAAAATAATTGTATTATATACAAACCTCAAAAACAAAATTTAAGTTCGACTTTAAATAAGTGTTTCATATATGCAAATAATCGCATTACCTATTTACATGAAAAACGGGCAGAACTACACTTTATATAGAATATTTTAGTTTATGTTTTGGTATTACATAAAAACGCACAAGAGCAAATTAAAAAAATAAATACATTTCTAATTCAAGGGTAGAACAATAGGGAAGTGCGTTTAGTTTTTCTTTCCTTTTTAAGAAATTAGAAAGGTAATCTTAAAATCTTACATTAAAAAATATTTTCTACTACAAATGGTTATTTGAATCCAAATATGGTATGAATGGAAAAAAGTTATATACAAAAATGTTCCTTCAAATATCTGAAGAGAAGGTCAATGATGATTGTGATAATTTATATAAAGATGGGGGGAATGCAGGATTCAATATTATCTGTACTTAAAGGGATATTAAACATTTTGAGATGGTAATATAAAATGATAAATCATATGTATATATAAAAAAAAACAAAAAAAAAACCCTCAGCAATATACTTTCATGATTTATTTTGTTTCCTTTTCCTGTAATTCACGTCTGATATTGTGAGCTTTTCAGTTCACGTTAGAAATGGAAGTGCAGGACACTGCTATATTCCTCACAGGCATTGGCTGCACACTTTAGTGATCTACTTATTACTGTCCCTAATTGGCTACAACAGAGAAGGTAACCTAAGTTACAACATGGCAGCTCCCATTGTTTTATAGACAATAAAACTTAACACTTATTTTGTCAATATTTAAACTAATGAGAATTTAAAAAAATACATCTACATGTTATTCTCAGACTAATCTTTTATTTGAATGCATTATTCTATTTAGCATTTATTTAGTGTTTAATGTCCCTTTAAGTCCATATGATTACACCTGACTTTATTATTTATTTATTTATAAAATATTTTACCAGGAAGGATACATTGAGATTTCTCTCATTTTCAAGTATGTCCTGGGACCACAAAACATTGCATTGATACAATAAGGAGCAATAAAATACAAAAACAATAATAATACAGATTATTAGAGGATAGCATTGTTATTTTATATACTTTCAAAGGCATTATATAAAAAAGGTATACACCAGCACCTGTTTTATACACTTTTAGGTCTAACTTTTTCAGTTTGGAAGTGTTCTTCAAAAAAAACTTTAATTAAAAGTTTTTTTTTTATATTTCCTGGATCAACAGTGTTTCAAAAGTCATTGATTTAAAACAAACAAGACAAAACCCTATAAAAAGCAAGCAAATGTAATTTTACTCATAGATACAAAAAATATTTAAAAGAGCGCCACAAAAAACATACAATTTGCGTCGCTAATTTAAAAAGTAGAACACTAACAGCCAAGAATATTCTACTGATAAAAGGTCTAAACATGGAAGGAATTGAAAATATGTATCCTAGAAGCTTGCTAGGAAACAAGACAAATTAAAGGTGTGACAAGTACTTACGCACTAAGGGCTCCTCCTCCTTTCGCATGACCGTCTAACTTGGTCACAATTACTGAAGCTACATCCACTTTGTCTTTGAAAGCTTTGGCCTGAGCTTCACAAGCTTGTCCAATTGAGGCATCCATAACATACACAATGTTGTCTGGTTGCTTTATTTAAACAAAAACAAAAAAAGTAGTATTAATAAAGTTCATGTATCTTTGACTGCATTACATGGCTAAAGGCTAATTCTAGTGGAAATCCCATTAACAGACTACATTTTTCTGAGATACACTAATACAAACTATTGCAGCTTTTTAATATGCAATCCATTTAACAAATTAACAGTGAAGCATATATTACATAGATGTTGCAGGAATAGCCAATTTGCAAACAGAAGGTTTTTATGTGACTATTTGACAAGTGTGCACAGGGCACATATAACTGCAGTAGCTACTGTAACTTGTATTTAGCACCATTAATGTGTCCCACTGCATCTTACTATTGCATTAGAAACTTGAAGCATTTCCTCAAAGAGAGAATCCTCTTGTTTGTGTCTTCCACTTGTGTCCACAATAATGATCTCAAAGTTCTCATTTTTAAACTTCTCCACACCTTCTGAAGCAATGTTAACTGGGTCCATTTCTGTGTAACTATATCAAATGGACAGAATGGGTTATTGCCTGGAAACATTTACAAAATGCTTTACATAGTCTATATTCCTTGAATGGACATTAAAATTCATAATAAAAAAATATATATATGCATAGTGAAAAACCATTGCAGTGCACTTTTATTTTGCTTCCTTTTCCTAACTTTAAAAAATGACATTGTAATTTTCCCTAGAGAGGCGGGAGTGTACTCTTTAATCAGATTAAAGTAAATGGGAAAGTTCTTTAAAATGACATGCCCCATCTGAATCATGAAAGTTTAATGACTAAACTGTCCCTTTAAAGTGATGGTAAATCCTAGCATTTTTGAAACACTAGGATTCACCAGTGCTATAAAGGGGACTTTCAGTCATGAAGTAGAAAAAAACTTCATGCTGAAAGTAGCTTTACTTGCCTGAGAGTTTATGCCGAGTGCCTCCAGACGCTTCTTAGATACAGTGCCTTCTAAGGGAGATTAACACATTTTCACACTTTTTTTAAAAATTATTTTTAATTATTTTTCCCCCCAATTGATCTCCTGTACATATTGAGCAATCACTGTTTAGATTGTAGAATTTTCAGGGTTATTAAGGGGACAGTAAAGTCAAAAATCAAACTTTAATCTTTTACAAAATTTGCTTCATTCTCTTGGTATCATTTGTTGAAAAAGCAGCAATGCATTACTGGGAACTAGCCAATGACAAGAAGTTACCAAGAGAACAAAGCAAATTACCTAACAGAAGTAAATTGATAAGTTTTTAAAATTGCATGCTCTCGCTAAATAATTAGTTTTATTTTGACTTTACTGTCTCCTTAATAACCCTGAAAATTCTACAAGCTACACGGTGATTGCTCAATATCTAGAGGAGCTCAATTGGAAAATGATTTACCATCACTTTAAAAAGGTACAGTTTAGTTATAATTAAACTTTCATGATTCAGATAGGGCATACAATTGTAAACAACTTTCCCATTTACTTTTATCATCAAATTTGCTTTGTTCTCTTGGTATTTGTTGAAAGCTAAACCTAGGAAGGCTCATATGCTAATTTCTGAGTCCTTGAAGGCCGCCTTTTATTGCACTGCATTTTGACAGTTTTTCACAGCTAAACAGTGATAGTTCATGTGTGCCATATAAATAACACTGTGCTCACTCCCGTGGAGTTATTTAGGAGTCTGATTGGCTAAAATTAATTTCTATCAAAAGAACTAAGATAAGGGGGCATTTTGCAGAGGCTTAGATACAAAGTAATCACAGAGTTGAAAGTATATTAATATAACCATGTTGGTTATGCAAAACTGGGGAATGGGTATAGAGATAATCCATCTTTTTAAGCAATAAAAAATCTGGAATAGACTGTCCCTTTAAATAAAATGCTACTAGTATGGTTTGGTATGTTCTGCACTTGAACATATAATGGCACTCACCAGTTTCTAGGTGAAAAGCTCTATTAGACTGATCATTCCTCTTTAAGAAAAAATAGGGTAGTCCTGGTCTGTCAGTATTTTTTTTCCCTTCAAAATCTTTATTGTGACAGAATGTATCATTACAAAAAAGAAAGAAAGTGATTTACAACAATTTGGCAACATGTCATTCCTATTCAGACAGTCAAAATTAAATTTTAATGATTCAGATAAAGCATGCAATTTTAAGACACTTTTAAATTTACTTCTATTTTCAAATGTGCTTAGT
>CAJPDP010902253.1:0-11640 GCA_905336975.1 Bombina variegata variegata
GGCTGCGTTAAGGAGCTTTACGCTGCTTTTTTGCAGGTGTTAGACTTTTTTTCAGCCGGCTCTCCCCGTTGATTCCTATGGGGAAATCGTGCACGAGCACGTTACACCAGGTCACCGCTAACGTAAGCAGCGCTGGTATTGGAGTGCGGTAAGGAGCAAAATTTTGCTCAACGCTCACTTCTTGTCTGGTTTGTAAAAACCCGTCATTCCAGCACTGTCTGTAAGTGAGCGGTGAGCATAAACTGCTCGTTAGCACCGCACAGCCTCTAACGCAAAACTCGTAATCTAGGTGAATAGATGCTTTCAAGGGGTATGTCCCAGGAATATATGGATAACCATAGACAATGTTAAACAACAGTTAAATGCTCAAAAACATATTGTTTTGGTATGAAGACATATACATAAAGATTATATTTTACAGAAAAAAAGACCTTCTAGCACTCACAGCTGCAATTAATCTCCAAATGATTCGCAAATATCAAAGCTCACAGAGCTAAAAGAACAGAAAATACAACTTAACCTTTAATAATCTTATATAAAAGATACAAAACAAAAATTAAAATCATTCACAAAAATGTGGTTGAAAACAAATGGAAAAATAACAACCACACAGTTCCACACATCATAATTGTCATTCATAATACCTCTCAAAGAACAGTCAAATAATCACAGATCAAAAATCCATCCTACAGGGAGGCTTTACCTACAAGTTTACCCTATTATTGAAAAAATCCCCTATAAATTGGGACAATTAGGTGGTCTTAACACTATCTGGCGGATGTCATAAGCAGTAATCCTATTATCTCCAATTATAATAAAAAGCACAGGCTTACTTTATGCAAAATGTAGAGATAATGACTGAGGACTTAGTAGAGAGACTTACATAAACATTGTCACATATCTTAGATATATTTTTTATATACAGCAGCCAACCTCAATCAGAAACACACACATGCTACTGGTACCATAATTGTTTCAGAGGATATGTTATTTGGAATGGTACTAACGTGTTCCACTATCTAATTTACAAATATAATTAAATAGAAACACATTTTTTTCTGACAGAAGGCCTCTTGAAAAAAGCAGTGAGATGCAAACAGTATAAATAGCTTAACTTCAAAAATAGTTACACAAAGTTAATAATTATGTTATAGAACATTAATAGGATTATTATTATTATCAGTTATTTGCAGAGCTTTAAAATTCACACAACTTCCAGCCTCCAAATTTTATAAAAGACCTTTATTTGCCAACTGGGTCTATAGGTACAAGCAGTGGTGACTCTAGGAACAATATATATGGGGGGAGCACATAAGATACCACAGTCAAATCTGGGGGGAACTAATAATTAGACGGCTGCCTTACGCCTCGCGTAGGGTTCCCACCTTTTCTTGAAGCCAAACCCAAACAGTGTAGTGGCGCACATCAAATGTTTTGTAGATGTGTGTATATATCAGTGTGTGTGTGTGTGTCAATGTTTGTGTGTGTCAGTGTTTATGTGTGTATATATCAGTGTGTGTGTGTGCATGTCAGTGTATGTGTGTGTGTGTCAGTGTATGTGTGTATATGTCAGTGTTTATGGTGTGTGTATATATAAGAGTTGCCACCTATCCAGGATTGACCCAGACAGTTTGGGTTTTGAATTATGTGTCTAGGTTTATAATGAAGTTGTGATCCAGGGAGAAACATAAAAAAAGAGTGTGGAGAGAGAGAGGGAGAGAAAAGAGGAAAAGAGGGAGAGAGATAGCGGCAAAAGAGTGAGAAAAAGAAAGGAGGGAAACAAAGCTGAGAGGGGAGAGAAAAGAACAGATAGAGATAGAGAGTTTGTGTGTATGCATGTGTATATATATATTATATATACATCATATATATATATATATATATATACTGTATATATATACATACACATACATACACAGAGAGACAGATAGAAAGACAGATTAGATCGATATAGACAGATAAAACAGACAGAGAGATATAAACATAGAACAGACAGTAATGACAGGCTGAACAGATAGATAGATAGATAGATAGATAGATAGATAGATAGATCATGAGGTTACACTGGAGATTAAATATACAGAGCAGATAGATTAGATAGATAGACAGATAGATAGATTAGATAGACAGGCAGACAGATAGATTAGATAGACAGGGAGACAGACAGATTAGATAGACAGGGAGACAGATTGAAAGATGGTAGGTGCAAAGATAGAAAGACATAGATTTGATTAACAGATAGATAGAACATGTACGCAGAGAACAGGCAGATAGATGGATATAAAATATATACACAGAGGCAACAGACAGTCAGAACAGACAGACAGATATAGAATACATAGACAGAGAACAGACAGAAAGACAGAACAGATAGATGATAGATAGATAATAGACAGAGAGAACAGATAGATATAGACAGACATATAGATATAGAATATATAGACAGAGAGGACAGATATAGCAGAAAGATTAGATATAAACAGACATATAGATATATATAGTATATATAGAGAGAACAGAGAGAACATTTAGAATAGAGAGATATAGACAGACAAACATAGAATATATAGAAGAGAGAATAGATAGATAAGATATATAGACAGACAGATAGATAGATTGGCCATAATGTAAACTGGATGATAATATTTTTAGATTAAAAAACAAAAGGTGCATAACGTGTTTTTTTGACAAAAGAGATCACCAAAAGAGATTTACTTTTCTTGTTTTAAACTCACAGTTTAGTAAAGCCTATGGGGTACAAGCAAACAATGTTTCAGACCTGCAATAGGCCCTTAGTCATGTTCAACATGACTAAGGGCCTATTGCAGACCTGAAATGTTGTTTGCTTGTACCTATGGACCCAGTTGGAAAATAAAGGACTTATATAAACTTATGGAGGCTGGAAGTTGTGTGAATTTTGAAGTACAATTAGGACTTGGCAAGTCTCCATACGTGCACCATATATCAGATGTGCTGTCTTCCTACCTGGAATATTGAATACATTTGCAGAGCTTCAACAGATTTTGCAGCGTGATACAACACATGGGGAATGACGAGTATACATCTAAATATGCAATACAAATGAATACTCTGGATAATATATAAAAGTTCAGGTAGACTTATGGTCAACATGAAAAAAAAAGAAAGATAGAAGCGCACACAGACTTATGGTCAGTTTAGACTAAATATTCTGTTGTTAGACAAGTTTAAATTCTTTACAATTACCATATAGTGGCTTTTTATATGGCCACCAATTAGCTGATTCTATAAAATTTTATATTATCTGCCTGTTGAATGGGCTGTTGTATTTTGTACTTTTGTATAATTCTACCTAAAGTCTATGCTTTCTCTCTCTCTGTCTCTTTCTGCCATATACATATATGTTTTAGAAAAAAAAGACTTATTAAGAAAATGAGAACCAAATAAATATAAGTATTTTCTAAAATTGTTTTATTTGCTTCCAATATTTAAATAAACAAACAGTATATTATGCTATATATATGGATGTAGGTTTGTAGGAGGATTATATATAATACATAGTGTGATAGCACTGGGTTGTAACAGAGGATGACATTTAATGTGCCGATATCCATCCTTTTATTTAAAGTATGTGTCAGAATAGAGGGAACAAAATTTGCCATTTCAAAAGTCAGACCTAAACTGCTTCACTACCATGCCACAACTCAGAAACTAACCAACAAAAATGGGAAGAACAGCAACGTTCCCTGGGTTTGTCTGAAGCTCTTTCACAACACATTATATTCTCTAAGAATGTTCCATCTGCAGGTCTCTCTAATTTATCTCCCCGTCTGTGTGCAGGAAAAGTTTGTTCAAAGTTCAAAGTACACTTATTTAACTGATGGAATAACTGACAATAATGTGTACCAAACTAGAGGCAAATACAAGTTAAACTGTTGTGAAAACATTTCAGTTTGATTTGTATTTGCTGCAAGCTGAGAATTTATATTAGTGCCAGGTGCTCCACTCCACTGTTAACCTCACTTTCCTCTGTGAGATTATGTATCCCACAGAGCTTCAATTCTATCCAATGGAGGCATCTCTCATCTCTGAGGGACTGCCAGGATCTGCCCTTTTTTAAACAATTAAAGGGACATGATACCTAAGTGTTGAATCACTTAAAAGTGAGACAGCATATCTGTAAAAAGCTAACTAGAAAATATTACCTGAAGATCTCGATGTAAAAAGATATTTTACCTAAAAATGTCCTCAGTAGTCACATCCCACTGTAAAGTGACTTTAAGCATCCAATCGGGATGCATGTTCTAGGGAGCGTACATCTGGCATGTGCAGCACAGTCACTTTATTCCCTTTTCATCTTGAGGAAGTTTATAATCTTAAGAAATCCCATGATATCACAGTAAAGCAAAGTGTGAACTCAGCACTAATGATGCTGATTTCAGGCTCCCCCTGCTGACAGACTCTTGCACTGCAGCTAGATTATAATGTGTTGAGTGTCTCATGTGGTGACATAACTGTGCAACCATGCACTGCTAAAATATAAAAAAGCTAATTTGATTGACATAACATACATAATAAAAGCTAAAAAAATCTACCAAAGGGCATAAGATAATGAACATCAACATGCAAAGTTTCATGAAAATGTCATGTCAGCTGTAGTACTGACCAAAAGTCCCGACTGTAAGTCAATGGACTTTTTCTAAAAAATTAAAAAATAAAATAAATTACGGGGCTAGCGTACAATTGCGGTCTTGCCGCCTGGACTTAGCTGCACAGTGGTAGAGGGTATTTAATGAGGTAAGTCAATGTTATGTACATTCTGTTTTTGTGGTCTGAGGAAGGGGTACAACCCTGAAAACGTCACCAATAAATAATTTAATGATTTCAAATACCGGAGAGTGCCTTATTGGATTATGGGATTATATATATATATATATATATATATATATATGTAAATACCTATACCTATATATATTCATATAGATACATAGTTATAGATAAAAAAAATACATCAGCTATATATAGAAATTTATATTTAAAAATAAATAGAACATTTTATCCTATAGTTAGCGTGCGAGCGATGTTAATTTTTTTTCTAGTTTGCATACTCTTTTTAAGTCTATGGGGAGAAAAAGTTAGTGTGTGCTGGCTTTAGCTCGCGCGCAAACTTTTTACTTTCAACTTGTAATATGGCAGCTGTCTCGCACACATTGAAAGTTTATGTTTGTTGTTTACACTTGAAAGTACTAAATAGCGCACCACTTGTAATCTGGCCCTAAATAAATGGTGGGCCTAATTATGTACAAGCATTATGTTGAGAAAAATACATAGACACATTTTTAAAATTACATTAGATGTTTAAATATTAAAGAAAAAAGTGTAAAGTTTCAGCCTCCATAAAGTAATGGTTGGTTTGTGTTATAACTTTAGTTTCCCCAGGTTTGAAAAACCTGTTTTCTTCTCTGCTGAGGCCAATAAGTGACTAACATAAATGAGGTACCAGAGTAAGCAGACAGTGAGTGTGAAAAATATAGTATGTGAAGCTGCACTTCAAATTCTCAGAAGAAATAGTAAGCCCACAATTTTGTAAAATACAGGGAAGGAGAAAAAATAGGTAATTCAAATTTATTGCAAATATTGTTTTGTTTTTTGCTAAGCATAATGAAACATTTTTTTTTATCTCAAGTGTTTAATGCCCCTTTAATAGTGATCTAAAAGAAAAGAAAAGCCAACAGTTCACATGTTGGGATTCAATCCTGGCACCTGGAGCTCCTTGCTTGGTCGATCATAGCAACCAGACATAATGAGTTGCTACATTTTGCAGATTTGTACGTAATGAGCTGTTGCACAAAATGTGCGGGAGTATTGTGATATCCCAAACTGCAGCTACTCAAAAATTCCTGTTTTTATTTTGACAGCTCCATTTAAGCACACAGTTTCTAAAGTATAAATAAAAATATATATATATAAATGGAAGGGACATGGTTAAATAAATAGTACCTAATCAACATGGTTAAAAACATATGACCATAAAACTATACCTAATGAACTGTGGAAAATTTGTTTTATATGCCATTCAAAATGTTAGAACCAAATATAGATTATTTCATAATAACTCACTTCATTCATAATGTACACAGCTATAATGTAATAGAAAGGAAACATGATATTCTCCAGAAAAATAAAAAAGAATCTGAAAATAAAAAAAGAATCAGACAAGATTCATAAGAGCTAAAGAATGTAACCCCACATGTTGCAATTTCCTAGGCCAACAAGAGGAATGCAAGGATTACAGAGTTAGAGGCCCTGTGTGAAGAATGTTTAGGGGCATATTCTGCTGAATTGCTTACAGCTCATGCACTCAGTACCATAATATTTTTACTTTGAGGCCCCCAACTCAGTATGATGTGTAGTAAAACACTGAAGCTCCGCTCTATCTTAACAGGATCAACCTTTTTCAAATTAACAAGAGGATATCAGCAAATCAATAGGCAGCAACCTATGACTTGCATATTACTGTCATATAACAATTTTTTTATGGCACAAGTTACTAGAAGAGTTTTTTTTTTTACAGACTAAATACGTTTGCAACACTCAAAACATCCTATAATGTTTATAAAAGAGAATTAATTTTCATATGTGATGGTAACAGGAATATATACTTGAATGTGCATATTTCCTCCCTTGGGATAGATAATTTAATGGCAGAGAAGGACACCTTTATTGAAGAACAAGGACACACCTCCAATAGCATGAAAAAAAAGATATATTTACAAACACTATACTTATAAGAACATGAAAGGGTTTTGTAAATTAAGAACAATAAAAAAATACTCTTTTGAAACCATAATGAGTATGTTTACCTGGTTTTGTTTACTGTGGCCAATCATAAGCCAGATGTTAATGAGGCCTGCTCTGGTTTAAGCAATCACTGTGTAGCATGTTGCAGGGTAGATAAACTCCAGCATACTTAAATGTACAACATGAACTTCACTATCTCAGGAAAGTGAAACAAAACACATTCAGCAGTGTTTAATTACAGGGGAAAAAATAGACAAAATAAAAAATATTTTTAATATGTTTAGTCAAATATATTTTGTGGGTGAATTCATTTTGAATGTTATATAATTTTAACTACATTGCAGGGTGAGCAAAATATATCTGTGTTTATAGAAACAATGTTATAAATAGTGAACAATTTAATAAATAAAGGAAAAAACAAGAGAGAGTAAAAATAATGTTACTGTGGAAATAGAGTTATTTCCTTTTGAACATAAAGTAGTGAGCTAAACACAGTTAATACAAATATATTGTTATCACTATGCAATGTGTTACTCATACCTAATTTATAATCACCAACCTAATATATTACCATTACGTCATTCATTATTTAATGTATAATACACAGTAACTTAACAAGAGGTAGTAACCAGCAGGCAGGTGAAATTGCCCCTGTCTGGATCATTAGAAGTAATGTTTAAAGGGACAGTCAAGTCAAAATTAAACTTTCGGGATTCAGATAGGATATCCAATTGTAAACAAATTTCCAATTTATTTTTTTCATCAAATTTGCTTTGTTCTCTTGGTATTCTTTTTCTAACCTAGGAGGGCTCATATGCTAATTTCTAAGCCTCATTTTGATAGTTTTTCACTGCTAGACAGCGCTAGTTCATGGCTGCCATATAGATCACATTGTGCTCACTCCTGTTGAGTTACTTATGAGAGGGCACTGATTGGCTAAAAGGCAGGTCTGTCAAAAGAACTGAAATAAGGGTGCAGAGGCTTAGATACAAGATAACCACAGAGGTAAAAAGTGTATTTATATAACTATTTTGTTATGCAAAACTAGGGAATGGGTAATAAAGGGATTATCTATCTTTTTAAACAATAATAATTCTGGAGTAGACTGTCCCTTTCGATTGGGCAAATTCATGAGAAGCTGCATAGTTCGTATAATTTGTACACTAAACATCTTGACATTTTTAAATATAATGTTTAGTTATGTATACTGAAACAACTTTACAATATATTTTCATTATTTATTTTGCCCCCTTTCCATGCATTTTAGCTCTGAAAATTTAGCTATTTCTGCTTCTCAGAAGATGAAAAGCACCCTGCTGACTTCTCAAAGCTATCCCTACTATATATCTTTTACTAATTGGCTTTAACTGATGATAACTGCAAAACAGTGCTTTATACCACTTTAAGACAATGACTAGCCTTGTTGTCTGCAGACTAAAGCCCAGATTGGCTCCATTAAATAAGGCAAATGGTGGGTGGAGTTTGGCTATTGAAAACATTAAAGGGACATTATACACTAGATTTTTCTTTGCATAAATGTTTTGCAGATGATCCATTTATATAGCCTATACAGTTAAAAAAAAAAGTATAGTTTTGCTTTTTTTGTAAAAATAACATTGCACTGATTTTCAGACTCCTAACCAAGCCCCACAGTTTTAGAAGTATACTGAGGATTTATGTATACCTACTCCAGCGTGCTCCTGTTTGCGTAAAGATTCTTTTCATATGCAGAGGAACGGGGAGGGGGGAGTGTCTGCTGTTTTTGCTATAGAACCACTTTTAGTGGGTGTTCCAGCTAGCCTTTTCAACAGAGCTAAACTGGGAGCTTATAAGTAAGTTTTTAAACGGTTTTATACTGGATTTCTGTATCAGTATCTGTGCATAGTATTATTTATAGTAGTGTCTATTACATGCAGTTATTATGAAAATTGGTGTATACTGTCCTTTTAAGACTCGGCTGATGTGTTATTCTATAGCAACAAACATGTATTGTAATTACAAGATGTTTATGGTCCCTTTAAATATTCAAGACCTCATCTTATCATACATTTTATGTTATGGGTCATTTAAAAGTCTATTCTATGGGACTGATTTACCAAGTGTCTGTCCCACATGATCCCCTCAGCGGATCATGTCCGACAGACATCGCTGAATGCAGACGCCTACGCTGTAGGCATTTAACATTGCACAAGCAGTTCTGGTGAACTGCTTGTGCAATGTTGCCCCCTGCAGATTTGCGGCCAATCGTCTGCTAGCAGGGGTTGTCAATCAACCCGATCGCATAGGATCTGGCGGATTGATGTCCGCAGCCTCAGAGGCAGCGGACTAGTTAAGAAGCAGCGGTCTTAAGACCGCAGGTTCTTAACTGCTGTTTCCGGCGAGCCGGAAGGCTTGCGCGGAAACAGGGGCATCAGGGGCCATTCGACCCTTGATAATTCAGCTTCTGTATATCTACCACTAATTCTGTAAAAAAGTAATGGCAAAAATAAGCAACATTTTTTTCTCCAGATTTCATATTGTATAAGTGAATTAGAGACACATTAATCAGAACATGGTTCCAAAAGGTCTTAGACTTTTAAAAGGATTGTACGTTTAAGCTACAAGATAATCTCCAGGATGACTGGTATAACACTCTTAGAGATGCTTCTTTGAATTTAATGAAAATTATAATAAAATCTAGAAATCTAGAAATGTCATACTTAGAGAATTTGGAGAAAAAAATTGATTACAGTAACAAGTTAGCCGCCATTTAATAAAGATGAACAATTTATATCTTTACAAAAGGAAATGATAAAAAATCTAAAGGAAATGAAAAAAGATGTAGCAGATATAAAAAACAAAACAATGGCCAGGGATTCAGATGACTACAATATAAAATTAGGGAATAGTGAGGAGCCAATTATAATTTACTCTGAAAACAAAAAAAGATCTAGATGGAGAGGAACCAAAAGATACCCCTAAACAAAATATCAATTGGCAAATCTTCTCTAAAAAATCATCAAAAAAAAAAAGTTAAAATAAATTATTCAAATTAAAAACCAAACCATAGGTTTCCACCTGAAGATAAATATATATACATAGGGGAATTACAAACAACACTCTAGACCTAATGAATCATTATTATAATAATAGAAATTATTATTCTAACAATAGAAATACTTTGAACAAAAACAATTCCAAACCATTATATCCTAATCAAAGTGAGACAAAATGGATAATAAGAGCCAACATAATAATAAAAATAAATATAATGATAGATCTTTTCAACAAAGGAGAAATACCAACTGGGATACTCACGAAACACCATACAAAGCACCTTATAATCAAGTTAAATATAACTAGCGAGTACCCATTCAGAATAGATATTTAATATTACGAGATATAGGGAGTCCTGGAGACCAACAACCAATGAAATACAAAGCACTTCTAAGGCTTTTTTAGAACTGGGGTAAAAGAGAGAGACTAAAAATGAAAAGAGGAAGAGAGGATCTAGAGGAAGGTGAATATCTGGAAAAATCTGAAAAAATGAGATAAAAGGAGAGGGAATTTTTAATTTAAGTAATAAAACACTAAACAATGAAGAAATGCGCATTTTACAAAAAGGTTTATCCTTTTCTCCAAATGTTGGACTAAATAAAATGATTACCTTTATAAATGTTAATAGATTTGTGCGCAACTTAACTCTAAAAAGGTACTTTCAAAATAATCCCTTAGAAAAACAGATATCTGATGGTAACAAGGGCTTAATTCATTCAGATTTAAAATCTAAGTCTGACTTTTACCCAATTAATGATAAGGGCAAAAACATTGAGAACTTAAACACTGAAAAATAAAAAAATTGTAATCTATCAAAAGAACAGAACATCACATTGAAAAAAACTACAAAATAATAAAGAAATAAGTATTAAACTATTAAATGTATCTTAAATACCGCTGACTATATAGAAGAAGCTAATAGATTACTCAGCAATAACAATACCTACAAGAAAATTTGACATAATCCTATAAACAAACAGAAACAAGATCTAGAAAATTTAATAGGAAGAGCTTATAAAATAGGAATACTTAATGGTAAGGAATCAGTCTTTTAAATTGAAAAGTACCCCAGAACACCAGTGTTCTATTACCTCCCCAAGATTCACAAATCCCTAACTAACCCTCCAGGAAGACCCATAATTTCAGGCATTAATTCATTAACATCTAATCTATCCAAATATTTAGATTTTTTTCTCCAGGACTATGTATCTAACCTGCCGTCCTATTTAAAGGATTCGACAGATCTTCTAAGAATTTTAGAAAATATCCAATGGAAGGAAAATTATCTAATAACGTGTGATGTATGTTCATTATACACTAGTATTAAACACTCTGTTGGTCTAGAAGCAATAGAATATCACCTGACTAAAGATAATAACATGAGGACTGAACAGGTTGATTTTATTTTAAAATGCATTGAATTTGTTTTAGCTAATAATTATTTTGTTTTTAATAACCAGTTTTATTTGCAAACTCAGGGAACGGCGAAGGGCACCAAGTTCGCCCCCAGCTATGCAAACCTAGCAATGGGATACCTAGAAGATAAACTGGTATATAGTTCCGTATGGGAGGAGAACTTGGTGCTCTATCGCCGTTTCATTGATGATATTTTTATTATTTGGAAGGGAGATAGAGAACTAGTTGATTATTTTATAGAAGATACCAAATTTAGTCTAGATTTTACTTGTGAGATTAGTAAAACTAATATGAATTTTCTGGATTTAGCCATAGAAGCCAAAGAATCCACTTTAACAAACAAAACCTATTTTAAAAAAAGTGGATTCTAACAATTTTATTCACAACACAAGCTGCCATTATAAAAAA
>CAJPDP010903389.1:0-10174 GCA_905336975.1 Bombina variegata variegata
ACTGAATAGGGAGAAAATAGTCACTATAATAAAAAATTAATAGATATGAAATAACAAACACTTAAAAATCTAATATTATCAAGTTAAAAATGAACTGATAGATATTAAAAACATACACCTTGCAAGGTAAAATATTCAACCATAAGAATCACACTGCAGTGTTTGATTGATACGATAAAAAAGTAGGTAAGGACCACATAAACGTTAAAACAGGATTGACCACCTCATACTGCTATTCAGGCAATAGCTTGAAAAGTCTCAGAGTGTGGTGAAGACAGTCAGTACCTTAGAAATCCTGAGTGGAAAGGAAACCGGAGGGTTCCGGATCGTTATGGATACAGCCAGCAAATAAACTTTCGCCAGCGAGCTTGGGGTGGTTCTGTTCAAACCTGGATGATTCTGGGTCACGCAACCGTGTTTGCTGCGATGGGATTGGTTGGATGTCAACTTTTCACAATCCTAACCTTGGGATTGGTTAAATGTCGGCTTTTGGTTTGAAAGTGGAATCTTGGCTCCAAACAGACTATGTCTGTGTTAGTGTAGATTCTGTTGTAGAATATGCCACTGCGAGATCCTGCCAGTCACTGTTTACTTATGTGATCTGTGCCAAGGACTCAAATGCAGGGTTAGTGGACTGTCCCAAACAGGTGCAGCACTAAAGGGAAATCTTCTCCACAGAGGGGGGCTGGCCAATGCGGGTGCTGTATAGCGTAGCCGTGCATAGAAGTCAGTGTACTCTCTAGAAATAAAGAAATTGGTGTTTCCTGATAAATTAAACCAAACTCAGCTGACCTCTAAATTACAAATTTCCCAAAAAGTATTTGTAATATAAACAACAATATTTATAAAGCAGTATGAGGTAGCGCAAGTGTGCAGACAGCGCAAAAATGCAGGTTTGGAGAAAATAACAAACAGAATGAAAAATGGCTATAGGGTTAATTAAAGTGATACATTTAATTTATTATCAAGATATTGAAAATCGATCAATATAAAATAAACTAAAATGGTAGATACCGGTATCTATTAAAAAGGATTCTTAAAAATGACTGATACAATACACATCATACACCATTCACTCTATCTAAATGAATAATATCATAGAGCTCTATATAGAGGGGTACAATTGTATTCCTCGACAATGATTCTTATTTTTCTGTAAATATTTGCAACAATGCCTCTTAAATATTTACTGCGAGGATGGCGGCCAGATTTATTTGTTAGTAACAATGTCTCTTAAACAATGTTGACTGGCAAGTGTCCCAGATATATATTATGTGGTCTGTTAATGGCTATCCTTTATGTTACTCTGGTTTTAAAATGTAAGGCGTTTCCAGTCTGAGGTTATTTTTTGGCAGCACTTGTTCCGTTATTTAATAGTACTAAATGTAGTTTGCAACAATGTCTCTTAAACCGCTACTAGTACTTACAGTTAGTAATGCCTTCAATGCGGTTCTATGTTTGGAATATCATCCGTTGCTCCTTCAGAGAAAACGTCATGGGGTCATGTCACCTGAGGTTGATCAATCACAGAGCTATTAGCTCTCCTATGTGGTGAAAAGTCACCAATCCAAATTCCTTGAGCACTCAAAGATTCCACATTCAAAATGCAGCAATATTTTTCCTGTAGGTGATGCGGGCAATGGTTGTATATATCACCCTCCTCTTTTGCAATCCTTATCGGTCACTCTTTGACTATATGCGATGGTTAGAACAAAAAAGTTTTCCTCACTGGTCAGATTCAGCAATCTACGCATTCCGGCTGTGAAGCCTTTATCAAGATGGCTAATCTGATCCATAGAACCTCCTTTTATACCTGTTCCGGTACTGCCCATTATAATTAACCTCTTAGATACCTTATTTTGTGTCAGTTCTGAAACATGCTAAAAGTTGTTATAAACATTCACAATATGATCATACGATTCCCTAAACAAATACATTCATCTCGACACACCAATAATAAAAAACTGTCAATATTTCTAAAAGTTATTGTGAGTAAAGAAAATATATAAAGACTATTTGAAAAGTGAAACCTATACCATTTTTACTGGGGTTATATATTGTGCTACCTAGAAAAGGGGATAGTGATAGGTTAAATCATTATTCTAGTGCTAGTGTGATATCTCTAGATATTTGTTGTACTGCAAATTAGAACTAATAATAATTAATAATAAATACATAAAACATGAAAAATGTGAATATAAGTTATAACGATATCTTAAGTGTAAAACCTAAAATAATTAATTGGTAAATAATATATTAAACCACTTAGGAATCTCAGGGATGATGAGGGACCGGGAAGGAAAGATAATCAGACTCCACAACGACCAGGGACATCAAAATATATTTTTTAGAAAGAGGCCCCATCAAAACCCACGACCCTCCAAAAGGAAAAAGAAGGTTAGAGGATGTAGAGGGAGAGGCCATGGAAGAAAGAATGCTAATGAAAAAATCAAAGTAAATAATCAAGGAATATTCTCAGTGACAAAGAACTTAGTGAAACAGAAAAATCAGTTTTACACAAAGGCCTTTCATTTGCCCCTTCAATAAACTCAACAAATTTGAAATACTAATTAGTATTAACCAATTCACTAGAAAATTGGTACTGAAAATATATTTTTTAAAGAATCCTGTGGAAAAACAAATTAATGTCACAATCAAGATTCCTATATTCACACCCATCTAAAACCACGTTCTACATTTTACCCCACTCAAGAAAAGGGAGGTGCGATAGAAATGTTTGAAAGAAAGATAAAAGAAGATATAGATCAATTAGATACTAATCATACATCTATTAGATGGGATCTAACTAGAAAAGAACAGAATATACTCAAAGAACTAAAGAATGACCACAACATAATCATTAAACAGGCGGACAAAGGTGGGGGGATAGTGGTTATGAATACATTAAACTACCTAAAGGAAGCAAATAGATTACTGGATGATACTGTAACATACAAAAAAATGAAATTTGATCCAACGGAGAGTAAGAAAATTAATTTAGGGAAAATGTTAGAAAACGCAAAAAAGAACAATATAATAACTGAGACTGAATACAAATTCCTTAAAATTGATTTTCCAAGAACCCCTATATTTTATTTTCTTCCTAAAGTTCATAAAGATTTAGTTAATCCACCCGGTCGACCCATAATATCGGGAACAGATTCTATAACATCAAACGTATCACAATACGTTGATCAATTTCTACAAAAATATGTTAAGGATATACCATCATACTTAAAAGATACAAATCATTTTTTAAACACTATCCAGGAACTAAAATGGGAAAACACCTTTATACTGGTCACTTGTGATGTCAGTTCACTCTACACTTGCACTGAACATACACTAGGACTGGAATCAGTGGAGTATTATTTAAACAAAGATCCTGATATGTCTAAAACACAGGGGGAGTTTATTCAAGAATGTATAAAATATACCCTCAACAATAACTATTTCCAATTTGATGGACAATTCTATGAACAGATAAGAGGTACGGCTATGGGCATGAGATTCGCACCAAGTTATGCAAATTTGTTTATGGGTTTCTTTGAAAAAATCTTTTTACAAGAGACCCCTTAGTTAGCGAATCTCGTGCTTTATAGGCATTTTATAGACGATATATTAATTATATGGAAAGGGGATGTAGAACTCCTGGATATGTTTATAGAGGATCTAATTGCAAACAATATGGGACTCAAGTTCAGCCATGAAAATAACTGCTCAGCCATAAGTTTTTTAGATATAGAGATTAGAATTCTAAATAATGAAATTACCACTAGAACCCACTTCAATGAAGTGGATGCAAACAATTATATTGAATATAAAAGTAACCATCATAGGAGATGAAAACAAAATATTCCAAAAGGCCAATTAATGTGAATTAGGAGAAATTGTTCTAGTTTGAAAGACTATGACAACCAGTCAAATTTACTGGTAGAAAGATTTTCAGAGAAAGGTTACGATATTGATTCTATTGTGAAGACAAAAGAAGAAGTAAGAAAAATGGATAGAGAAAGAATCCTCAAAAAAGAGAAAAGGAAAATTGTAATCAAATAGTTGATAATATCAAAGTACCAATTATAACAACATATTCATCACAACACAAAGAAATAGAAAAAATAATTTTGAAAGATTGGCACTTGGTTAAGAGTGATCCACTTATTGGAAAAAAAAGTTAGTTTAAAACCAAATTTCATATATAAGAAAGCAAAAAATTTGATTTTTTTTTTTATCACCAAGCAAATATAAAACAAAAATGGAGAAAATTGATATAAGTCTAAAAGGGGAAATAATAACAGGATTCTACCTATGTCATATGTGCAAATCCTGCACACACAGCAGTAAGATCAAAATGGTAAATCCACAAAAACAAAGGAAATTTAGAAAATTAGAGAAATCATTAGGTGTATTGACAAAACGCTATTTACATACTACAATGTAGTTGTAATTTTCAATATTTAGGACAAACTAGTCGCAAATTGAGAGACAGGATAAGAGAGCACATAAGGTGTATTAAATTGGGAAAAGATGACACAAGACTATATAAACATTTTAAAGATATACATAATAGCAACCCAAAAGAAGTGTCCTTTTGGGGAATTAAAAAACTATCCAAAGATAGTAGAGGGCGAGATATGGAAAAGAAACTACTTCAAATGAAGCTGAGTTGATCTATAAATTTGGAACTTTGTTCCCAAAGGGATTGAATAGTGAATTAGACCTTAATTCTATCATTTGAATTTATTTAGTCACATTTTATCACACACTTTTTAAAATTTAAAATATAACACAGATTAAGGATATTTGGATCATTTGGTATTAATGATTATTAAGTTTGACATATTTGTGATTTTAGCACGCCATAAGTAACACTTAATTTTGCACATATTTTATTTACCAATTAATTATTTTAGGTTTTACACTTAAGATATCATTATAACTTATATTCACATTTTTCATGTTTTATGTATTTATTATTAATTATTATTATTTCTAATTTACAATACAACAAATATCTAGAGATATCAGACTAGCACTAGAATAATGATTTAACCTATCGCTGTCCCCTTTTCTAGGTAGCACAATATATAACCCCGTAAAAATGGTATAGGTTTCACTTTTCAAATAGTCTTTATATATATTTTCTTTACTCACAATAACTTTTAGAAATATCGACAGTTTTTTATTATTGGTGTGTCGAGATGAATGTATTTGTTTAGGGAATTGTATGATCATATTGTGAATGTTTATAACAACTTTTAGCATGTTTCAGAACTGACACAAAATAAGGTATCTAAGAGGTTAATTATAATGGGCAGTACCGGAACAGGTATAAAAGGAGGTTCTATGGATCAGATTAGCCATCTTGATAAAGGCTTCACAGCCGAAATGCGTAGATTGCTGAATCTGACCAGTGAGGAAAACTTTTTTGTTCTAACCATCGCATATGGTCAAAGAGTGACCGATAAGGATTGCAAAAGAGGAGGGTGATATATACAAACATTGCCCACATCACCTACAGGAAAAATATTGCCGCATTTTGAATGTGGAATCTTTGAGCGCTCAAGGAATTTGGATTGGTCACTTTTCACCACATAGGAGAGCAACGGATGATATTCCAAACACAGAACCGCATCAAAGGCATTATTAACTGTAAGTACTAGTAGCAGTTTAAGAGACATTGTTGCAAACTGCATTTAGTACTATTGAATAACGGAACAAGTGCTGCCAAAAAATAACCTCAGACTGGAAACACCTTACATTTTAAAACCAGAGCAACATAAAGGATAGTGATTAACAGACCACACAATATATATCTGGGACACTTGCCAGTCAACATTGTTTAAGAAACATTGTTACTAACAAATAAATCTGGCCGCCATTCTCACAGTAAATATTTAAGAGACATTGTAGCAAATATTTACAGAAAAATAAGAATCATTGTCGAGGCATACAATTGTACCCCTCTATATAGAGCTCTATGATATTATTCATTTAGATAGAGTGAATGATGTATGATGTGTGTTGTATCAGTCATTTTTAAGGATCATTTTTAATAGATATCGGTATCCACCATTTTAATTTATTTTATATTGATCGATTTTCAATATCTTGATAATAAATTAAATTTATCACTTTAATTAACCCTATAGCCATTTTTCATTCTGTTTGTTATTTTCTCCAAACCTGCATTTTTGCGCTGTCTGCACACTTGCGCTACCTCATACTGCTTTATAAATAGTGAACTCTCTACCAGTTTCGGCCTGGGTGGCCTTTATCAAGATGTTCACTGTGGATTTGGGTGTTCTTTAAATAGTTTACAGGGAGAGTCTTATTGGTCTTTTGAGGTGGTTAATTAACCTATCAGCAAATAGCTGTTAATTTTCTAACAGTACTGGCTGTTTTCACCTGACTCCGAGACTTTTCAAGCTATTGCCTGAATAGCTGTACGAGGTGGTGAATCCTGTTTTAACATTTATGTGGTCAAACCTGTTTTAACATTTATGTGGTCCTTTCCTACTTTTTTATCGTATCAATCAAACACTGCAGTGTGATTCTTATGGTTGAATATTTTATCTTGCAAGGTGTATGTTTCTAATATCTATTAGTTCATTTTAACTTGGTAATATTAGGTTTTTAAGTGTTTATTATTTCATATCTATTAATTTTTTATTAAAGTGACTATTTTCTCCCTATTCAGTACACTTGATTTACTTTAATACACATTTGATATTCGGTATCTACTAATTCTATTACCTCTCATATATGGGTTAATCACAGAGTTTTTATTAATACAATACATTACATCTCAATTTGCTATTAATTTAGCGCTCACCTATATTGTATTTCTTTGTTTGTTTTCATTACAACTTGAGGAAAGGTTGTAATTTTTTTAGGTGTAGCTTATATTGAGACTTTGAAGTGTTTTTCCTCATATTGCTTTGTCTCTGAAGGATCTTCCTACCAAAGGCTGCCTCAGAAGAAGCCTAAACATCAAAATGGTAGCATTTAGTAAAAGTATGCAAAGAAGACCAAGTAGCTGCCTAGCAAATTTTATCAACTGAAGCCTCATTCTTGAAAGCCCATGAAGTCGCAACTAACCTAGTAGAATGATCAGTTATCTGTTGCGGTGGAGGCTGACCTGCCTCTTAGAAAGTCTTGTGAATCAAGAATTTCAACCAAGAGGCCAAAGAAAAAGTATAGACTTTCTGTCCTTTTCTAGTACCAGAAAAGTGAACAAACAAACTAGAAGTTTGTCTAAAGTCCCAAGTAGCATCAATATAATATTTCAATGCTCTAACAACATCCAAACCATGCAAAGATCTCTCTGAAGCATCCTTAGAATTAGGACACAAAGAAGGAACAACAGTCTCTCTGCTGATCGTGTCTGAAGAAACAACTTTAGGCAAAAAAACAAATTTAGTCATTGATACTGCCGTATCCTGATGAAAAATAAGATAAGGAGAATCACAGGAAAGAGCAGATAACTCTGAAACTCTTCTAGCAGAAGAAATAGCTAAAAGGAATAAAACCTTCCAAGAAAGCAGTTTAATATCCACATTATGCATATGTTCAAAAGGAGGAGCCTGCAAAACCATTAACACCAAGTTAAGATTCCAAGGAGGAGAAATTGGCTTGATTACAGGCTTAATACGGGCCAAAGCCTGAACAAAACCATAAATATCAGGAACATTAGCAATCTTCCTATGAAACAACACTGAAAGAGCAGAAATCTGCCACTTCAAAGCACTGGCAGATAGGCCCTTATCCAGAACATCCTGTAAGAACTGTAAAATCCCAGGAATTCTAAAAGAATGCCAAGAAAAGCCATGATATATACACCAAGAAATAAAGGCCTTACAAAACTTATAATAAATCTTCCTAGTTACAGGCTTGCAAGCCTGAATTAAGGTTTCAATCACAGAATCAGAGAAACCTATTTGTCTAAGGACCGTTCAATTTCCATGCCATCAAGTTCAGAGACTTGGTATCCTGATGGAAAAGCAGACCTTGAGAAAGGTCTAACCATAGAAGAAGAGTCCAAGGAGGGCAACTGGACATCTGAACCAGATCTGCATACCAAATCCTGCAATGCCAAGCTGTTCACTCCTTGAATATGAATAGCAAAAACTAGACATAAATCTCTGCCCATGAGAGATTTTGAGACACTTCCCTCATGGCTAGGGAACTGCAAGTCCCCCCCCCCTCCCTAATGGTTGATATAAGCCACTGCTGTGACATTGTCTATTTTGAAACAGAGATAACACTCCCTTTTCAACAGAGGCCAATTATGAAGAGCCTTGAATATAACACAGAGTTCCTGAAAATTTATTGGCAACCTCACCTCCCAAGGTTCCCAAACTCCTTGTGCTCTCAGAGACTCTTAAACAGCTCCCTAACCTGAATGACTAGCATTTGTAGTGATCACAGTCCAGGTAGGATGAGCAAAATAAGCCCCCTGAATAATGAACTGATGATCCAGCCACCAAATCAGAGACTGACTTGTACTGCAATCCAGAAAAATCATTTAAGATAGCTGAGCATGATCCCCCACTGACGAAGCACACAAAGCTAAAAAGGTCTCATGTAAAATTGAGCAAAAGGAATTGCATCTGAAGCTGCAATCATGAGACCCAGAACTTCCATATAAAGAGCAACATAAGGAAAGGAGAGGGCCTGAAGGTTCAAACAAGCTGACACAAATTTTAATCTTTTCTGCTCTGTTAAAGAAGAATGGAGACTGAAAGAAAACTGATCCTCCAACCATATTGTTGAAGAAACAAAAACAATTTGTTGGTGTGAGATTCTGCTAAAGGAAAATATGGGACTTGAACCAAGATATTGTCCAGGTAGGGAAACACTGCAATATTCTGAGATCACAGACAATATGGTACCCAGAACCTTTTTGAAAATTCTTGGAGCTGTAGCCAGACCATATGGTAGAGCAACAAACTGAAAATGCCTGTCTAGAAAGGCAAACCTCAGAAACTGGTAATGTTCCCTGTGGATTGGAACATGAAGATAAACTGCCCTCTCTGAACAAAAGGCAGAATAGTCTGAATAGTTTCCATTTTGAAAGAAAGAATTCATGCAAACGTGTTCAGAGCATTCAGATCCAGGACTGGTCTGAAAGTATGTTCCTTCTTTGGAACAATGAAGAGATTTGAATAAAATCCTATCCCCTGTTCCTGTAAAGGAACTGGCACAATCACTCCCATAGTTTCCAGATCTGAAACTGACTGAAAGAAGGCTTGAGCCTTCAAAGGATTCTTTGGAACATTGGAAAGAAAAAACCTTCCTCTGAATCCTGTTCAATAACCCTGAGAAACTATAGTCAGAACCCATGAATCTGGAACAGACTAGAACCAAGCCTCCTGAAAAAGGCATAACCTGCCCCTTACCAAAACCTATGGAATGGGGGCCACACCTTCATGCAGTCTTGGTAGGAGGGATAGATTTCTTAGTCATAGGTCTCCAGACTGGGCCAGAGGTCCCTTTCATCTGAGCAGAGGAGTCAACATTATAGTTCCTAATTCTGACAAAAGGAACGAAAATGATTGCAAGCTTTAGATCTTCCCTTAGGTTTCTTGCCCTGTGGAAGAAAGATCCTTTTACCTCCAGTAACAGTAGATATAATAGAATCTAAATCAGAACCAAACCATTTCTTAACCTGAAAAGAGATAACAGTTTGGATTTAGAGACCATGTCAGCAGACCAGGATTTAAGCCATAAGGGTCTTCTAGCAAGGACTGCCAAAGACATACTTTTGATATTAATTTTCATAATATCAAACACAGCATTACAAATAAAGGAATTGGCCCTTTTGAGTAAACCCAAAAGGTAATTAGAACACTGTTGTCATGATTTCTCCTGTCTCTTTAAACTTCCCCCTCCTTTTCCTTTGCTAGCACCTATTATAAGCCCTAAGCTATTATTTCTCAGTGCTTGGTTATTGAAGTAAGAGCACCTCCTTGTTGGACAAGTAATCGGATACAACATTCCTATATCCTCCATCTAACTTTGATTTATAACTGCCTCACAGAGACTGGGCTGACAAGGTAATTCCGCTGTGTTACAGATTATAGACTCCTCCCATCATTTACGTTCTAACTTCAGACTACCAATCACCTTCCAGCGGGTAGCCGCACTTTGTGTCTCTAACCTCCAGCTGATT
>CAJPDP010904047.1:0-12700 GCA_905336975.1 Bombina variegata variegata
CGAATAAATCCGAACTAATTTTGATTTATTCGTTAGATTCGGTGCTACTGTAATTCGGAAATTCGAATCGATCCGAATCTCCGAATTTGACAAATTCGTCCGAATTTAAATTCGGAATGAAACAAAACGCACATGTCTAGTCAAATGACACTGCTGGTGGACATATTTGGTATTTTTGTAAAAGTAATGACAAGAATACACATGTCTAAAGACAACCTCATTGGTTTTGAAACAGCAAAGCTTGAAATAGCGAGACATCAAGATACTTCACAGGAGCAATAGACTGTTTATGAATTATGCAGACTGGTCTAAAGTTTAGGTGAACGATCCCAAAAACTCCTCTAGAATGCCCCAAGAAAACTCATGGCAAGTTACTTTCCATTCTATTCAACGAGACTACTTTACCATAACAAACAGATATGCAAATATTTTACAGTTACAAACTCTCAGTAAAACATTTTGCAAGTTTGATGCAATGACTGATTTGAGTGGTTCTCATTTGATGCAAGCCATATAATAATATTGTGCACGTCACAAACTATAAATGTTATCAGGAAGAACATCCACTATCAAAAAGCTGGAAAATATAGATGAATCAATGAGACAAATTTAAATGTTCATACTGATCATACTCAGATTGAACAAAGTCCCCCATGAATCAGTGTTGGGTACTGTTCTTTTTAATATTTTTATTAATGACTTGGAGCAAGGATTAAATAGCAACATCTCTATTTTTGCAGACGATACAAAGTTGTGTAAGGTCATTAGGTCAGTGCAGGATGAAATCGCTTTACAAGGGAATCTACAAAACTAGAAGAATGGACAGGTAAATGGAAAATGAGATTTAATACTGGAAAAGGCAAGGTTATACATGTTGAAATTAAAAATAAGCAGACAACCTATTATTTAAATGGGTCTAGACTTAGCAAAACAGGAGAGGAAATGGATTTGGGAGTACTTATAGATAAAACAAGTATACAATAAAACCTGCACCAAAGGCTACATCTTTCTCAATAACAGACTGAGACCATAAAGCTAAATAATCACTGTTTATAATAAAATACATACATAAAATGTAATACAAGTAGGATCCTACTATACACAGAATGCAATAAATTAAAACAAGACAAACACAAATATCAAGCCTACAAAAAACGGCCTAAAAGAGGAATGTTCCAAACAATATAAACTAAGGTTGAATTCAACCATATTGAGAGGTTAATGAACCAATCAAGTAGTCTCAAAAGAAGACATTTCATATGTAGCAAACACCCCCAATTTCTTCACTTGAACTGTAGTTAATACCGGTATTGCAATAAAAGAGGTAAATCCTACTGTCCTTTTTCGATAGTGTAAGACGAACGGAGTATCAATACTACTTCCCCGTTTTTGCAAGCCTGCTTACAGGAATACGCTCCAGCTATAAAAAACAAGAAAGAGACCCACGGCGGTAATTTTCAATCACTCCGGGAATACGTTCCAGCTTCACATCCTGGAGTATGGTAGCCCATATACAGGGATGGCATTAGCTCTGTTTATTCAAAGAAAATTGTTTGCGACAAGATGTCACAATTTAATGCTGGAGGAAAGGAGATTTAATCTCCAGCAATGTAAATGTTTTTTTCACTGTAAGAGTAATCAAATCATGGAACTCATTACTTAAGGAGTTAGTAAATGCAAATACCTTAGATACATTTAAAAATGGTTTAGATACATTTCTGACTACAAACAGATTGTTGGTGGCCTAGTGGGCTTCCAGGCTTCATGGGAGTGTCGGTGAAGTGGTCACATAACAAAGGGGAAGAACCAGGGAGCTTATTGTAGCTGCAAGGTATCTGGATGGGGGGAAGCTCTTCAAATCCCTCAATCACAAATCCTTTATCAACTACAAACCTCCAGTACCCCTCATTTGAAAGAGAATTACCTGCTCTTTCAAATGGTGGTGGGCTTGGAAATGTACTACAAAGAACAAGTTCAAAAATAAGCACAAACACAACACATGGAGATTTGTTTTGGAATGGGATATTACATGTTCAATAAAAAATCTGTTATGTCTAGTGACCCCCAATAAAGTTTATTTTATAGAAGACAAGTCCCTCTCTTAAAAAAATATTTGAATTTGGTTTGTATAGTCAGTTGATCACTGTGGTGGCAGCGAAAGGGTTAAAATTGCATGTACTATCTGAATAATGAAAAAAAATATTGGGGTGTTGTGTCCCTTTAAGCGATTTTACAAGCATCTATGAATGTAATTCATCCAACTGAAACAAATAATGACAGAACATTGATCCATGCATGAATCAAGTTTTGTTTTTCTAAATATGAAAAGATACTTTAATGTTTATTTTGATTATGAGTATAATAATATGAAAAAAATCATAATCCCGGTTCCAAGAGTGCCAGAATAGGGCAAAAAAAAATTCCTACGCCCCTGCGTGCATGATATAATACATTTAGGGAACAAAATATCTATGTAACAAGTAAAAAATAAGCTGGTGACCTTAAAAGTCCACAAATACTTTTTTATCCAGTTTAAATAAAAAACAACAAGAACAAAAAACGTTGTTAAAACAGTGAGAGTGCTGCCCATCCTACGCGTTTTGCCTTACATGCCTCGATCAAATATCTAAAGCAAAAAAGACGTAGTGGAAGGAACATGAGCTAATAATAAAATGGAGAGAAATCACACAAAATGTTGGGGGGTTTTTGTTTGTTTTTTGTATACATTATATTGCATTGTAGGTAGATATAAATAGCTCTCAAGCTATCATAGTAAGATCAATAGCTCTCAAGCTTACATTTGGCTTTTTGAGTGTTTTAAAGGGACATTTTTCATTCATGATTCAGATAGAGCACGCTATTTTAAACATGTTTAGCTCAGGAGTGTGCACATATCTGGACTCGCACTATATGGCAGAAGTTTTGAAAGAATGTTATGCAAGAGTAATAGATGACAGCACTATTTTTTGTCATATAGTGCTCCAGTCACCTACCTACCTACCTTCACCATAGTTTAATGTTGAAAAGGATCTTCTTGCCCATATTGGGTTAAATTACAAATGGAGCTCTAATTTATCAGCAAATGGGCAAATGAATAACCAGCCATTACAAGTGGCTGGTTATTGCTACCACAAGCTTGCAATAGCAATTAGCGCTCATAAAATTAACCAGAGATAAGATCTCGGCTTGATTTTATAAATGTCCCCAATTGGCCCCAAAATGTAATAGTGCGCAGTTTATTAAAAAATTGAAATTGTAGCATTTTTATTTTTTAATAAAATAACTGCAAAAAGCAGTTATGAGGGGCTAAAGTGTGCAGGTGTGGGGTGTTGGAAAAAAACGGCACTGAAAAGTGCCTTTACATTGAGGTCTATGGGGACTGTGTGTTCAGTGTAGATATATGTATATGCTTATATTCATATATATTTATGTGTTAATATGTGTATTCATATACATATATTTATATTTGCTGCCCATCACTGCGTGACTTACCCCCTTCGCTTTGCTAGTTCTAATGCTGTGTCTCACGGCATGCGAACGAGGCTCCCTTTGGAGACTACGGAAGCACGCTCTCATGAGTGCAATGCTTCTGTGCAATGCAAACACAAGGTCACGTTTGCATTGCACCTCACTTGTAATACCAGCGCACATTTGCGTTTACTGGTATTCCTAAATTGAGCGCAAATATTGCTTTCACGGAATTGATATTTTGTGCTTAATTTCTAATCTAGCCCATAATCCTTTATCTGTGAAAGAGGGCTATTACCGATGCATTTCACTCCTCTATGTCAGCCAAGGGGTTAAACATCTTAATATTTCTATTACACGTTTAGATTATATTTGGTTGCTGAGAGCTGTCATATTTCAATAACTCATACAGCTAGTGACAGATGCTAAAGTGGTGTACTTTTTCCTATAATTCTGTACTTACATTAAGGATCCTGTTACTTCAATAACTCTTGGTTTTTCTATAAAGCAAGCTGTCAATCTACCCTCTCGAAAGTCAGGGCAAAATTATGCTTAATGCACACAGAAATATGGGTTATTTTACTCTTTAAAACATGTATTGAATGGGAAATTAGATCTAGACGAAAGATCCATTTACATAGAAGAAACAGGGAATAATATATATATAGATTAAAAATTTGGAAATAAAAATGAAGGTCAAATCTTTGAGATTTCTATAACGGTGGAATAAACTTTTTACTATTGCAAAAATAATTGAATGTGTATTTCTGTATTTCTGTATCATCATCTTGTTTTTACCATTGTGTGCATTGCAATATTTCAGTTAAAGTGAAAGAAAATTTTGGACCAAACTTTAATAAGATCTATTCATCTCATAACCCTATATCTAATCGCTAACTTTTTTTAAAAAAATACCTTTTTATTTATTTTTTATTTATTATCTTACAAACATACCGTTACTTATGTTCCTCCACCTACCTGCTCATTTCCGGATTTTTCTTTTTCACAAGTAAGAGCAGTCCCACCTGTTCTTACATGTTCCTCCATGCACGCTACAGTGAAACATGCTGGATTGCGCTTTGCGTATTGATCTCTATAGATTGCTGTGTTTGCTCATTGTCTGAAGTTGGGAAGCAGGGTCCGGAGGAGGTGGTGGCGGAATATGTCGGGGACGAGTCAGACTCATTATAGCTACTGAATTATGGCTACTGAAGGCAATGCGCATGCGTGTCTCATGAACGCGCTTGTTAGTTGTCAGTCAATTCAATGAGACACCCATGCGTACTTTAATTTGGGGGCATAGTTAGTCTATTCAGACGCCAGTGGGGGACCGATTAGAATGAAGAAGACGATCTATGACATTTACAAATATTTTTTTTTTCTAAAGCCAGGCGGAGTGACGGCGACTTACAATAGAGGATCTAAAGGTAAAACTATATGGTTATTATGACGAAATTAGGAAAATCATGAATTAAACTCCACCTTAATTTATATGTACTTTCAAAAAAATATTTATACACCTTTTAAAAATAACTTTGTAGTTTTGCTTGTGCACTAATATTTGTTTCATGGCAACATTATTAAAGTCTGAAATGTTCCATCACTTTAAACCGATAGTCCGAATTTACATTACTAGTGTTAATCATTTTCAGAAGCAATTAAAACAGCTGATGAAAATGATAACACCATCTGGTAGTTTTCAAAGGTGTTGTATTTTTGTTTTGACCTCACCAAATAACAGCAGTGGAAAGTTATTTTCGACTTCGATTGAAGGCAATGGGAGCAAAAAAAGAATTCTGTACAGTGGCTTTTTGGAATCGGAGTCTGTACAGTGAGTTCTTCAACTTTGGACTATATTTAAAACTTTGTCACTTAGTGGTTTCATAATTTATAGTGTGACAACTATGAAAATTGCATTTAAGTACAGTATATGAAAATAGTTTGCCCACTTACTTCTACGAGAAAATTGCTCGCACAGTTCATCTTGTTTTTAGATGAAAACCTCAGCAAAATATTTTTTAATCAATGATGGAAATAAACTGAAAAATAAAACACTTATAAAACAAAACGCTAACAAATATAATAATTGGGCAAATGCTAGTATATCCATTATGCCTATATACAAATGTCATTAAGATTGTTTAAAATGTCTCAGGATAGATGAGGATTGAAAAAGTTTAAATGATGATTACTTTAGACTCAGTACAAAGGGAATTGGTTTTGGGTTTACCTTCACACTTTGCAAACACGGATGGGGTAGAATGCTCCAGCCTAAAAAAAATTGCCAGTGGCTGTCTTGCTGCGCTAACATACTGCGGTAAGAATGATGACCAGGTGCACAAAAGGGAAATGTCCCTGTTCAGGCTTATTGCATCAGCTGTCGAACACAAGATTCCAGCACTCCGGATGCATAAAGAGGGGCACAACAGCACATTCAAATTCCAAAACTTTATTCCAAAAAGTTAAAAGCATATAGGGCACAAACAGATACTAAACTAAAATCAAGGTAACAGGGTGGACCTAAACCCCCACTGAATCATTACTTTAACACTATTTTGATGTAAATAGTAAACTGAGGATGAGATTTAGGAAGCACAAACCAAGAAAACTGGGTCAATTTAAACTGCAGAAGTGTATTTAATTAATTTTAAACAGCTGCTTTACCTTTATTATGCTATTTGAAATAGTTTTTTTTTTCCCACTAATGCCACCTATTCTGAAAATATGAATACAGAGGTATTCTCAGTAAATATTCTATGGAAGTAAGAGACAACAGCAGTAATTAACCTCCTAGTTGGGGGGGGGGGATAAGAGAGAGAGATTTTTGTATCTAAAACAGCTGGTTGTGTTAATGAATACCCCCAGCCTTCATTAGCATTTCAATACTTAACTAGTTAGCTGTGTTTTACAGGGATAGCATGACCAGGTCTGCTTTACCTGCAGGCTCAGCCCATTTATATGGCAATTAGACTTGTGCAGCACTGAATGATTAATTTTAGAGCAATCACTCAGAACATATATTTAGAAAAATTAGTTTTTCAGAATATTTGTGTGCTGCATTATTCTGTATTTGTTTAATTTAAAATTAAATTAATACTGAATAGTCGTCAACATTTGCATTAGTTTAGTATATTTGCTCATTTATAGGGACTAATAACATAAATGAGCAATAAATAATTAGATATGTACAGACAAATAATTCATTTAGGGTCAAATCATCCAAAAAAAAATATTTTTCATTGATATCAATTTGTTTACTTTTTCTTATGGGAAACAACTTCCTAACAGTTACGGATTACATTGGATGGAATCAGGGATGTTTCTTAGGCAGAATCAGGGCAGGTAGAACAGCAGCGATTAATGGGCGGAGCTAAGAAAATCATTGGGTAGAGTTGGCGGACTGGAAAAGGTCTACGTAGCTCAGAGAGTGGCCGAGCAGGAAGTGGGAGGGGCAATTTTCTTCCTTCACAGGTGCCTACTTACAATGGGGGGTCCTTAGACTACAAGATTGAGATGTGTCCCTATAGAAATGCAATTGACCTGATCTTGTAAACTTTGCTATTCTCGGTTAATTTTTTGGAACCTAAAATATGTAGTAAAAAAAGAAAAGAAACAAGGTTTTCTGGTGTCATTGAAGACATGAAGTGCACTCCTTTATAGATTATGTGAGAAAAGCTAAAATTGTATTTTAAATGTTATAAGAACATAATCCTTTTGCAAGACATCCCCATATAAAGTACAAGAGAGAATAGATAATGTTTTCCCTGAAGCATCTCATGTTCTTTTCTTAATTCCTGAATAGTGAATGACAATCTGCATTAAATCCTGCATGTTTTCTGCCTGAAAGCTAAGTTTTAATCAATTTCTACATTTCTTTACCCACAGCTGCTGTGCTGTAAATCAATCAATCCCTATGCTATTATAAAAAACACATTTTATAATCCATAAAAACAACACTTTCTTTCTGTTGTCTTATAGCTGGTTATGGCACACCATAACATCATGTTAGCGTTCTTAGACTTAGAGTATTGAAGATCTGTCTCTAGATTAACCATCACACATATTCATAAACTTTTCAATTTCATGCTTTCAATGTGATTGATTCTAATTTGAAATTATATAGTTTCTCTAAGATAAAATCAGATTTTGAGATATTCTAGTTTTTTCTTTGCTTATACTAATTTTCTTTTTCATTTTAGTCTAACTTTCGTTTATCTGTTTCGCTAACAAATTATATATCTATCCATCATCTATCATCTATCTATCATCAATCATTTGTCAATTATCTATCTATTTGTCATCTATCAATCATCTATCTATCATATATGTATCTGTCTATCTATCTATCTATCTATCTATCTATCTATCTATATATCAATGAATCAATCAATTATTTGTCTATTTATCTATCATCTATCTATCTATCTATCTATCAATCATCTATGTATCTATCTATCGATCTATCCATCATCTATCTATCTATCATCTATCCATCTATCTATCTATTATCTATATACTGTATCTATTTATCTATCTATCATCTGTCTATTATCTATCTCTCTATCTATCATTCTGTCTTTATGTATCTTTTAGTGATAGATCAAGACTCTTCTGCTTCATTATGTGATATCATTATAAAATGGAAACTGCAAATTAAACTGTTTCCTAGCTAAATAGTTCAGAGGACAGAGCCAGTAAAGGCAGCTATATTTGTTTTGTTTGATAGCAATGTATCAAAGCTTAGACTAAAGTTTAGCAAATATACAAAGAGATTTACAGTTTATACTTGTGCTTAGTGTAAGGACAAACAAAACCACAGTAATCACCATTTACAAAGTGTATTTGCATATCAATATTTTAACCTATGCCCCTGATATACATCATTATAAAATGTAAAGTAGCAGACAGCTCCCCAAAAGCACATGGAAAAAACATTAAAATAAAGCTTTGCACTCCTATATAAACACTAGCTGAGATGAACTTCTTGAGTTTTCATTAATTTTCTGTATTTCTCATAATCTAAATACCAATTTTCATATCTGTAAAATCTTTGGTTTTTGAGATATAGGTATCCTCATAAATCACCTCCCCTCCTTTTTGACCCCCCTTAAGTGGATGTTTGGTAAAACACATGTTTCTTTATTTTTAAAGGAGAATGTGAATACCAATTTTCACGCCTGTAAAATCTTTCTTTTTTGAGCTATAGGTATCCTCATAAATCAGCCCCCTCCTTTTGACCCCTTTAAGTGGATTTTCGGGAAATGTTAAAGCACATTACAGTTTTAACGCTGAAAAAATGGCCATTTTAGTGAAAAAACTGTAACGCAGCCATTACAAGTCTTGTCGGTATAGCTATATCGCAAGCATTTTAGCCTGTAACGCAACGTCAATCCCGCACTCAAATTTATTATGTTTTTTGCGTGGGATTTCCCTAGCGCTGTTATTACAGGTTGTGCAGTGAGGCTAAAATACTTGCGTTACAGCCTATACCGACACAATTCGTTCCGCTATCTGAGACCAAAAACAAAAAACATAACTAAAATGTTACAAAGTACAGTAACACCCAGAAACTACCTATTAACCCATTTTCCACCACCCTCCCGCATCGCAAACACTAATTTAAACTTATTAACCCCTAGTCTGCTGCTCCTGACATCACTGACACTAACAAAAGTTTTTAACCCCTATTCCGCCTCTCCCCAACATCGCTACCACTATAATAAAGTTATTAACCCCTATTCCCTTGCACCTCAACATCGATGACACTATAATAAAGATATTAACCCCTATTCCGCCACTCCCCGACATCGCCTCCACTAAATAAAATTATTAACCCCTAAGCCTCTGGCCTCCCACATCACCGCCACTAAATAAACCTATTAACTCCTAAACCGCCAGCCCCCCACGTCGCAAAAAACTAAATTAAACTATTAACCCCTAAACCTAACAACCCCTAAATTTAAATTAAAATTATAATATCCCTATCTTAAAATAAATAAAAACTTACCTGTGAAATTAAAACCTAACTATTATACTAAAATTAAAATAACTAACAATTAAATAAACTAAATTACACATTAAAAAAACTAACACTACTAAAAAAATTAATTATAAAATTTAAAAAAAATAAAAAAATACTAAATTACAAAAAATAACAAACACTAAATTACGAAATGGACATTTTTTTAGCATTAAAACCGGAACGCAAAACTCGTAATCTAGGTGAAAGACATTTCCGAGTATTAACTCTTTCTTATACTTGCAAACAAAACTATTCATGTGAGATACTAAAAGATCAATAAGCCCAAAAAATGTATTCTCTTTTTCACTTAGGGACGGATTCTCTAATGTGCAACGGGACGGAGTGAAATCATCTCAACAATCCTTGCATGGACTGACCTCACTCAGTTCTCTACAAAAAAAGAGAACCCAGTAAGTGGTGAGCTGCCTCTGAAAGAGAATAATATAGCTTTGAGGAATGCAGCATTTTGCAGAGGACAGTGAATCTGACAGGGAGCACCAGACACTGATAGCAACCTGATTTTGAACCACATACAAATGAAATTGTGCTATTTTAAGTGTACTGTAACTTGCTTTTGCTTCTGATTTCACAAACATCTTCCGTGTAATAAGTGCATTATATCTTTTTGAGACAAACCTGTCAGCTAATATTTGGCGAGATAAATTTGAGAGGCAGGCAGGTGAGGGGTTAGATATTTAGAGAATACATTAAAACCTGTGAGCAAACTGTGGACACCCCCATGGAACACCCGGTTCAGCTTATTCGCCAAGACTGTGATACTCCTTTTATAAACTTAAAGCTCTTTTGAATTTTTTTTTTTGTACAGTTTTCGTTTTTTAATTTCTTTTATGGAGAATTACAGACATCATAATTAAATAAATTTGCAATCTAATACAGTAAAGAAAAATGACTTCAAACTAACACTTAGAAAGAGCATGCCATTTTAAACAACTTTCCATTTTACTTCTATTATCTAACTAGCTTCATTCTCTTAGTATCCTTTGTTGAAAAGCATATCTAAATATGCTCAGTAGCTGCTGATTGGTGGCTGCACATAGATGCCATAGATGTTCAAGGAGGAAAACATAAGATTGCAGGCACTGCTAGATTAGTTAAAAGTAAAAGACCATTTATTAGAAACATTATAAAAGTGAGAACCCAGACAAGGTACTAACACAAAAAGGACTGTCTTACGCATTTTGCGCCCCCTAGTGGTGCTTAATCATAGCTTAACCCTTGTCTGGGTTCTCACTTTTTTTAATGTTTCTAATAAATGGACTTTTACTTTTAACTAACCTAGCAGTGCCTGCAATCTTGTGTTTTCCTTATTGATAATCCTGGCGTGATCCTCCGCCTTCTACGGCACTCCGGATATGTAGGAAAGCAGTTACCTTATATTTGCTTCTCTCTGCTATGACCAGTGGTCTTGACCGTGTTCCGGATTAGCCCTATTGCATGATGCCATAGATGTTACTGGCTCACTCGTGTGCATTGTTATTTCTTCAACAAAGGATACCTAAAGAAGAAAGTAAATTAATTAAGGTGATGGTAAACTCTCCCCTTTAAAAAATAGATCTGGAATGTTATTGTTATTTTAGAGGGAGTTTCATTCATGAGTTGTAATGAAGTTGCGTTCTAACTTATTTTTTAAAATAGATATAAAATTTAAATTCCCCTTGCTCCACTGCCCACTTCAAAAGTACATTTTTCTGTGTGCTACAGGTTTCCAATTGTTTTTCAATCAGCGCTCTAGCTACAACAAAAGTGCCATATGGGGAGAGTGCTGATTGGACAACAATTCAAAATGTTAGCTCACAGAGAAATTGACAATTGAAGTGGGGGGCGGAGCGTGGGGTATTTGAATTTTATCTCTATATTAAAAAGTAAGTTATGGCACATTTTCATTACAACTGATGAATAAAACTCTATCTAAAATATAACTAACATTCCAGATCTGATTTTATAAAGGGAACAGTGTATCCACACTTTAATAGAAGTAAATTGGAATGTTGCTTAAAATTGTATTCACTATCTGAATCGTGAAATAAAAATTTTGAGTTTCATGTCCCTTTAAAATATCCAAAGACCTTTTAATTGAGCAGATTGAATCCCTTCAGAGTTCCTAAAAAGGTAGGTTATCATTTTTGAGTATCTACATTTAATGACCTAATGTAGCCTTCCCATTTAAAGAGAAATATTCTAAAACTGGTTTCAGAGTTGATCTTCACATCAAACTGTTCAATTATCATTTAAATGTATAATTTATTTAATTAGGCTTTCAATTTAGGTTCTTTTTTTTAGACTTCCAATTACTAAGTATAAGATTTCACCTGCTAATTAATCTTATTAACTATTCTGGTTACTGGATCAAATTGATCTGCTTTCCCAAGGAATATGATATCAAAGAAAGTGTGATATCCTGACTTTATATATTTTTAACCAATAGCAGACTTTGAACCAACATTCTTTTAATTTTGGGGCAATTATAGAAGCATTGTAATATACAAAATAAATCGGAATTCTTCCATTTTTGGCATGACTTGGGTCAGATAGGAAAGAGATGCAAAAGCCGCGTGTGTGATTCCAGCCACTCTGATGCTAGTGTGTCTTTCTCCACTCACATCATACTAAATTTCAACTCCTGAGGTGTCATCTGATTATATGGAAATAATTTAGACCATTTCTGGGATAACATTTGCAAAGATGGGAAAGCTTTTTGATTATTAATGAGATTATATCATGGAGAAATAGTAGTTTTATCCCATGTCTCTCCTTCATAAGCATAATTCCCTAAAGATAAACATCATTCCCTAAAGATAAATATCATTCCCTAAAGATAAATATAATTCGCTAAATATAAGCATGATTCCCTAAGGATAAACATAATTCCCTAAAGACAAACATCATTCCCTAAAGACAAATATCATTCCCTAAAGATAAGCATCATTCCCTAAAGACAAACATCATTCCCTAAAGACAAATATCATTCCCTAAAGATAAACATCATTCCCTAAAGATAAGCATCATTCCCTAAAGATAAGCATCATTCCCTAAAGACAAATATAATTCCCTAAAGATAAGCATCATTCCCTAAAGATAAACATAATTCCCTAAAGATAAATATCATTCCCTAAGGATAAACATAATTCCCTAAGGATAAACATCATTACCTAAAGATAAACATAATTCCCTAAGGATACACATCATTCC